>PVKC010035226.1:0-13523 GCA_004027635.1 Crocidura indochinensis | reverse complement strand
TCACAGGCCTCTGCTGCCAGAGGTTCCCATCCTGGGCTTGGCTATAGATTAGTCTTCACATACATGGCACAAGTTCAGGCCTTCATATTAGCCTATCTTGATTTATTGCACTATACAGAATACAAAGAAAACCAGTGTAAAAATGTCTCAGTACCCTCCAGCTATGCTAGCAAACCACGTAGACTGGAGGACTAAATAGCATTTATTTCTCAGTTCTAGAGCCTGGGAATTCTGTATCCACATATCTGTAGATCCGATGTCTGATGACATGACTGCTCCCTGATAGCTGATTCAAAACCTTCTTCCTGTGTGTATTCCCATGTTAAAGTGTGTGGGAGAGCCAGAGAGATAGTATAGCAGGTAGGACACTTGCCTTACATAAAACTGACCTAGGTTCAATCTCTGGCAGTATATATGCTCCCTTGAACCCTTCCAGGAGTAATCTCTAAGCATAGAGGCAGAAGTAAGCCCTGAACACCACTGGTTGTGGCCCTAAAAAATAAAACAATAAAAGGATGTGAAAGCTCATGGGGATCTCTTTGATAAAGGTGCTCATACCATTCATAAGGTTCATGCTCATATGCAAATTATCCCCCAAGCCACACCTCCCTCTAAATGTCTTGAAAGTTGAAATCAGGGGATACATACCTTCCATTTGGTCACAAGCAGTGTCTAAAAATAGCTTCATTCCCCAAGGAGGGAGTCTAAGGGTGCTAAGGCTGTTTGCTTTGTGGCCCAAAGCAGTGTATGTCAGAAATATATGGTGCCAGGAGGCAAATGTAGTCTCAGCCAAGATTCTCATTCCAGTAAGATGTTCTCACCAAAAAGATGATCATATAAGGTATAAACACATTCCTATTTCATGTCTTATTCAAAATGACAGAAATCCAGTAACTCAAAGGGGCCATGTATTTTAACCTTCAGTTTAGATAGGAACCAAAATGGAACAGCATCTTTAGGAAGCGTCTTGAAATGGATCAGCCTGAAACATCCTTTACACAAAAGGCAGGAAAGAAGTCGGAGACCCAGGAGAAAGGGCAGTGGGGAATTATCAGAGTCCACCCACTCTTTGTTTCAAAATTTCTAAAGTTTTTATCCTAAAGCTGATACTTTTTTTTAAAGCCTTTTAGAAATAGTCAAGCAGTGTGCCAGGAAAAACAATGACATCAATGGCCAGCCCCTGAGATGCAGCCTTCAGGAAAGCCTCAAGGACACATGGGGAGGTGGCCCTGATCAGAGAATGGATGGTCTATTTTTGTTCTGTCCTGTAGGAGAGTTCTAGATGCACAAATATGCAGACTGCAAGGGTTGTGCACAGGATAATAGCTAAATCAACAATTTTAGTGAGCATTAGAATCATCAAGGGTGCTGATTAAAAAATCCAAAGAGAGGTTGGATAGGACAAAGGTTAAGAGGTTGGATAGGACAAAGGTTAAGGCATTTACCTTGCAACTCAGAGTTCCATATCCTGCACCAAATATGGTCCCTTGATACTACCAGGAATGGTCATTGAGAATCAGGAGTAAGCCCTGAGCATCATTGGGAGTGGCCCCAAAACAAACAAAAATTCCGTAATACTGGTACCTATAGAGGGACCGGGCAGTGGCACTGGAGGTAAGGTGCCTGCCTTGCCTGCGCTAGCCTAGAACGGACTGCGGTTCGATCCCCCAGTTCCCCATATGGTCCCCTGTGCCTGCCAGGAGCGACTTCTGAGCGAATAGCCAGGAGTAACCCCTGAGCGTCACTGGGTGTGGCCCAAAAACCAAAAAAAAAAAAAAAAAATACTGGTACCCATAGAAGGGCTCAATAGCTAAAGCACCTACCTTGAAATAATAAAGCTTCAAGTTCAAACCCCAGTGCCACCCACATGCAAGTGCCTCAACAGAATGACTATCTCCTGGCACACAACCAGATGCATATAAGCAATGCAACAAAAGGTATGGATGGATAAGCACTTTTTTCCAGGAACATAAGAATGATGGTAAGAAAGTGTGAGAACTCCACAATTAAGTGTGACTTAGAGCTGATGACCAGTGTCAGCTACAGAAATGACTAGAAAGAAAGAAAAAGGGAATGCATAAGTAAAAGGAAGAAATAATTAATTTTTAATTCATATTGTTGGGTTTTATCCTGAAGAGGCAGAAGCTCATTTATTTATTCTGAAGTGGATACATGAAATAAAAATAATTTCTTTAAAAGAATTTGTGGGCCCGGGAGATAGCATGGAGGAAAGGCGTTTGCCTTTCATGCAAAAGGTCATTGGTTCGAATCCCGGTGCCCCATATCGTCCCCCGTGCCTGCCAGGAGCAATTTCTGAGCTTGGAGCCAGGAGTAACCCCTGAGCACTGCCGGGTATGACCCAAAAACCAAAAAAAAAAAAAAAAAAAGGAATTTGTATTATTATTATTTTTTTTTTTGGAGGGGTGCACCCAGCCATGCTCAGGATTTTCTCCTGACTCTGTGCTCAAAGATCACTCCTGGTGGTGCTCAGCAAAACATTTAAAGTGCCACATAAGGTGTGGCGATCTGAACATGGCCACATACAAGGCAAATGTTTTACCGGCTATACTATCTCTCTGGTCCCATGAATCAATTCTTATTAGGTAGTGCCTCCGGTGATTCTCTTGGTGCCTTGTGCACACTAGGAGAAAAACTATTTCAGGGAACAGGAGAAGGAAGTACACCATGATCTATATATACATCTATATATACAATCTGAGTAGTGTACACCCAATCTGATAGGTTCTTATAAAGTTGATCTGATTGGTTGTTATACAGGGGATGTCATTTTGTAACCAATCAAGATTGATCATTTTCTTATTCTTTATTTACATAGGGGTAACCAGTCAGACTCTGTGAATAGTGAATTAAGGAGCTTTAGACTAAAGCTGTCTGGTGGTCTTCTCTTTTATATCTGAGAACCCAAAAACAGTTTCAGCTGCAACAAAACCACAAGAGCTCTCTAGAAAATAGAAGATTTTTCTCTCCTCTCTTGGGCTGGCGCAGCACGACTCTGTTGTATAGGCTACATGTGGAGGTGCCATTTCTGTGCCTCCCAAATGAGGAGCTATGAAACCTGGAGACCTGGCTTGATGCTATTCCACCTAGATAACAAAGATGCTTTTTTGTGGACAGGGCAGCTCCAACTGTTGAGACTTTTGCTCCTGTGTGGCCTTTGTCAGTGCAGAGGGTGTTTTTTCTTTCAGATGCAAACAAAATTTATGTATAATTACATATTATATAATATAAATATAGTATATCAAATATTAAACTATATGTTTGTGTATATATGCACACCAACAAATGTGTGTATATACACACACATTATACATACCAGCAATCTCCTGATCCTTGGACATATTTTTAATCAACATTTTACTATGTATGTTCAACCTGTCCCCAGGCATCTAGGCTTTTCTCAAGCAACCCCAGTCTTCAATATTCCAGCAACCCAGCATCTGTAAAATCAAAACAAAACAAAAACCCAGGTGTTTTTGCATGAGAGCCCAAAGTGTTCCTATGGCTTTTTTTAGAAAGAGAACCTCACTAATTTGATTCCACCTGTTAACTAATCGCAAGTAATGTTGGTTCCTTCAGAACAACACTGTCGTACTAGTCTCTGGGTGTAGGAGCTAATCTAAGGGGTCAGACTGCTGAGAAATCTATATGCACAAAATACTGAGCTTTTCATTTCTTCCTTTTTTTTTTTTTTTTTTTTTGGTTTGGGGGGGGGCAGCAGTGCTTGGTGTCATTCCTGATCACGTAGAGCCAGGGATTGAACGCAATGCATAGCTCATTGCGCTATTGCCACTTTGACGTTCTTTCCAAATTGCCATTCTTTCTGACTTTTTCAATTTTATGGACTGGGTGAACATTCGGTAACAAATTAGTATTTTGGAAAGTCAACCAGCAGGTCAACAGATCTGTGATGACTCTCAGAAGCACTTTTGACTCCCTTGAACAGCCAGAAGGAAGCTATATCATCTGGGTTGGCCTGGAAAGTCCAGCCTCTATAGTTTGGAAAATTGCTGCTGGGCAGATAAGCAGAAGGCAGAAAGGAATTTGTAGCCATGGAAAGGAATTGAATCTTTATAATTAGCTAGAATGTGAACCCAGTTTCATCTGGAAATGCTTTCTCCATCATGTTCCAAACATCAACTGCTCTACATCCAGGTAGACACAGGTTCACCAAAGAGGTCCCGCATGAATAGCCATGGCCTAACTAGAAACTAATCATTACAATAAAGTGTAATCAGCAACAAGGAAGGCAAAGACACAAAGGACTGACTGTAGGTGGACCCAGGAAAGAAGATCTCGGCAGATCAAGATCTTCTGGGTGGGGAAAGGGAAGTGTAGAGAGAACAGAATGTGCGAAGCTGAGGCCAAGGAGCATGCTCTGTAGGATGAATCAGCAGCTCCCCTATCTTGCCAAAGCTAAGGAGAGGAGTGGCCAGAGATAAGGCAGGGAACAGCCTTAGACTGAAGCCAGTTGTAACCTTTGATGTCCTGATAAAATAAATGATGTTTCTCTGTGAGAATTCATTGAAGAGATTTGTTGTTGTTATTGTTGTTTTTATCGTTGTTAAGCAAGGGAGTAAATGAGACCAAACCCACATTTTGTTTACTTTCTTGTTTATTTCAATGGATACTCATTTGTGTAGATGGCAGCAACCGCCATAAACTCCCCAGAAGGACCAACCTCCTTTCACCAACTGCAACCTACTCCAAACCTTGCTTTTCTAGAAACACTTTCTTCTTGTTTTGTGAGTTTCCGGTCAGTATATAGATGTTGTGGGGGAGAGATGGGAAGTGGTGGAAGGTGGGAGACAGGTCCTCATAGCTGGGAAAGTTAGGTACTGCACAAAGCTTCTGAGATCGGAAGCTAAATTTTTAGGCTAAAAGACTAAAAAATATGACGCACACTTTCTTGCTAAGTTACTCCTTGCGTCTTTGCCAGAGCCCAGAAAACCTAAAGGCCAGAGAAATCCCTTCCACCCCAGTCTGACCAGGCCCCTCTGGGTAAGCACCATCCTGAGTTCAGGCCCAAGCACTCATCCTTCAAAAAACAGTAACCCAGGAGTGGAAAAGGAAAATATCAAAGAGAGGAAAAGATTTTCTCTAAAACACCATCACAACTAGGCTAAAAAGTCAACTCTGGGAACTTGTGTCACCGGCGTGGTTCCAAGATCCATCCCCTGATTCTCCTACTATCTCACAAGTCAGAGGGATGTCCTTAGAAGGCCTCTTCTCCTCAAGAAGCATGGCACTGGCATCCAAAGAGTCTCATGACATTCACTGAATTAAAAGAGACCACCCTATTTTAGCATCCTCTGAAAACCAGGATCAGCTTCTATAGAGAATATGATGTTTCTCACTCATCACCCTAGGATGAGAAAAGCTGCTAGTTACTTCTAACCCAGTCACCTTGTAGTCTGCACAAATTCTGAATTCAGATGAGCTTCTGTTCCTTCTATCATTATCCCTCTTTCCTTTCATCCTTTTCATTGTACTCCCTTCTTTAAACTCCCAGTCCCTATAGCCTCCCCAAGATCCCATGATACATCCTGCAGATACCTTTCTTTTGAGGGGGAAAAAAAAGCCTAAACTTGAATTCTTCAGTAGATGTCAATCTCTTAGGTTTTCTAAGAATTTTTTTTACAGCACAATTCTGATATTGAAACAATTCTATGTCATTTTTTTAAAAAGTATTTCCCCACTAAAGCTAAGGGTAATTGAAATGAAGGGACCAAAGAGACAAGTAGCTCCAGCACAAGCAAGTAAATTTCTACCTCTCAGATACTACGTATGGGGCTTGGAAGGCTTGAAGAATTCATGGTCCTCCTCCAAAGGGCCATGAACAGAAGTGCCTCAGAAGAGGCAGTTCTAAGGCTACCACTAAATAGCCAATGGTGGCACAACTGGCCCTGAGCTATGAATGGGGAGAACTGCCCTGTCTTCTGTGTTCCCCTGCACTCTGAGGTAAGAGGCAATTCAGAGGACTACCTCCATGGGGCCCCTGAGTACCTTGTCTGACCCATATGTTTTCCTTTTCCTTACAAAGCTGTTTCCTCCACAGGTTCAGTGAGGAAATCCCTGAGTAAACAGGGTTTGCTGCTGGTTCTGGTTTCTCTGAGATCTACACCAGGGCAATAGCCCAGGACTAGGCCCTCTTCCAGCCCTCTTGCCAGCCCTCTGGCCAGTCACAACTATTGTTTGGATAAAGTTATTTCACATCAACCTCTGAAGAAATGTCTCTGAACAGCAAGCAGAGGAAATCTCTGAGGCAGATGTCTATGAAAGTCCCAAGTACTATGCCCCACCCTACCAGAGGTGGCTTCCTCCTACCGACCAACCCACAAAACAATGGCTCCAGTCACTCCCAAGGAAGTCAACAGACTTCCAGGCTGGCTCTAGTTCAGCATCTTTGTGGTTCAAGGGCCTCATCTGGTGTGAAGGGGTGAGGGATGCAGGAAGGAACAAGTAGCTAGTACGAGAGGCCATAATAACACACTATGATTATTATTCCCATTTTATAGGCAGAGAAGTTAAGGCTCAGAGGTCAATAGTTAAGAATTGATAGGACTCAAAGTCTAGTGAAATTCCACACTATAACTATTATGTACTCACTATCTGGGGGTAGTTTTGATACATGAGGACAGTCTACACTTACCACCTGAATAAAATGTACCTCTTCCAAGCTCACAGACTAAAACGAAAAATAAGGGGTCTCTCGGAGAGAGACCTATTCTGGGCAAATATCATTATTGCTTGTTTGGGTCCACAAATTCAAGAAATAGTAAGCAATCTCTACTACCAACTAGCATAATCTTTCAATCTTGAGCAATTAGCTTAATCTTTGCATGCCTTGCCTTCCCCATCTATAAAATGTAAATATTAATAGAGATTGAATAAGTGGTTGTGAGATTCTATGAGTTAACAGGTACGGGGGGGGGGGCCGGGCAGTGGCGCTGGAGCTAAGGTGCCTGTGCTAACCTAGGACGGACCTCGGTTCGATCCCCTGGTTCCCCATATGGTCCCCGGTGCCTGCCAGGAGCGACTTCTGAGCGAATAGCCAGGAGTAACCCCTGAGCGTCACTGGGTGTGGCCCAAAAAAAAAAAAAAAAAAAAAAACCAGGTACAAAGTACCAAGACCAAAGTGCCATCACGTGGGAAGCACTATGTAATGTTGAGACTGTTCCTCCTCACCACCATCTCTATCCTTGCGCTCAGCGTCAGCATCAGTTTTGTCTGATACCTCCCCCAAACTCTCTATGTAGAATCATGCACTCCTGCCCATTGTTCCCACAGCCATGAATGACACTTTTGTTATTGCATGTATCACTTTTTTTTCAATGCCACTAACCTAAGCAGAAATTGTGGTTTTTCATCTCTGTCTTCAGTAACTTATATAACGCCTATACATACTAGGTGTGCAATTTGTCTGTATTGAATAAAGAGTGATGCAATAAGCCTAGCAATAAAGCTTTTAGAACAAACCATCAAGATATGTGATATTTTTATAACATTTTAAAATATGCTCCCCAATTCATGTGTTAGAAATCAAAACCTAAATGATAAGAAAACTAAAGGGTTTCATATCGTCTAGTTACAGGAATATAATTTCATTGTGCCATATCAACTAAGAGTAACAAACCCATCTGCAAAGATGTTCTCCCTCTTTAGATAGGAAGGTTCAGAAATGGTGAGTTTGGGTCCAGAGAGTGAGCACCAAGTTTAAGATACTTGCTTTACACATAGCCAAATATGATTCTATTATCAGCTCTGCATATGTCTTCTGAGCACTCTTAGAAATGATACCAGAGCATAAAATCAGACATTTACCCAGACCACCAGCAGTTATGACCCTTCCCCTCAAAAGGAAAGTGTTGATGTATGGCAGTTGGAATTTGGATATGCCCCTTCGGTAACTCCACTGTAATGACAGTTGAACCTGGACACATCCCTGGACATACCCCTTAGACACGCCTGTTCATGCCCGGTACAGAAGGAAAAACTTGGACCTTTACAGGATGCCCAGAATAGTGACCAGAGCAGTACCTGCTGGTCTGCAGGGAGCCAGAGATAAAGCACCGGAGAGGTACTGCCTGCTTTGTATCTATTTTTTTTCTTTCTGTCTTGAATGGTGGCCTTCCCTCCCCTCATATTCCTCCCCCAACTTCCCAACTCAAATCTAGCCCCCACCCCTCCAACCCCGCACATCTGGCTGGTGAATTTTCATCTAACTCTCTCTCACTAGCCTCTGGGCAGTGGCAGCAAGACCCAGACTCCAGGAGGAATAAAAAATATACTTGGTTTCTACTTTTATATTCTCTCTTTCTCAATTGCTGGGCTGGCAGTCACTACATGTTGGCATCCCTGGCTGGGCTCTTGGCCCCACTTGGCAGCTGGGCCCCACTGGCCCGTGCAAGCTTTACAGCCCTGCAGCCTTGGGCCCTCTAAGGAAAGGAAATAAAAACAGTGAATTCCCAAAAGTTATCTCATGAGTCTTATAAGTGAAAATTTCCCCCACCATCATTGTTATTTAGAATGTTTTCAACTAGGGGCCGGAGAGATAGCATGGAGGTAAGGCATTTGCCTTGCATGCAGAAGGACTGTGGTTCAAATCCTGGTATCCCATATGATCCTCTGAGCCTGCCAGGAGCGATTTCTGAGCATAGTGCCAGGAGTAACCCCTGAGTGAAGCCAGGTGTGACCCAAAAACCAAAAACCAAAACCAAAAAAAAAAAATGTTTTCAATGGAACCTTTAACTTCAAAGACAGACCCACAGGCTCATGGAGTCCTGGAGTCCTGATAGTGCCCTTCTGAAGTGCAGAATACTGGATTTAACCTACAAGCATAAATTGTGACATGATTTCTGGGAGGTGGATGGATGGATGGATGGATGGATGGATGGATGGATGGATGGATGGATGGATGGATGATGGATGGATAATGACTGATGGATGATGGATAGACATGTTTGGTGCATGATGCAAAGGCACAGCCAGCACAGTCAGATATGCATGGGGGAGATTGAGGATTTTTTTTTTTGGTTTTTGGGTCACACAGGCAGCACTCAGGGGTTACTCCTGGCTCTGCACTCAGAAATCGCTCCTGGCAGGCTCAGGGGACCATATGGTATGCCGGGATTAGAACCACCATCCTTCTGCATGCAAGACAAACCCACTACCTCCATGCTGTCTCTCTAGCTGCAGTTGAGGATTTTTTTTTAAATTTTTAGTTGATTCTGTGATTTACAATTCTGTTAATGATGGTTTCCCATCATTTCAACACCTATCTCATAACCAGTATACAATTTCTTCTTCCAAAAACCCAAACATCCATTCCTTTTCAACTCAGGTTGAGGATTTTTAAATGACTGAGTCAGGCAATAGCTGTATTCTGAGATGCTTTCCAAGGAAATCTAAGCACATCACCAACCATTCTAAGAACATGTACCTGCTCTAGCGCACTATATTTCAAAGGCCAGCAGAGGAGGAACCAGTGGAGGAACTTTCTGACTGTCCTTGACTGCTTCATGAAATGCTCCCCTGCATCCCTAGGGTCCACAAATAGCTCCAATGTCAGCCACCTCATCATGTAAATGCACACTTCTCCTCCCAGGAAAGAACATAACTGGCTGAGGACAGAAACTCACTGGTCATTGGTAATGTGCCTCTGCTTTTCAGGCCTTGACTACTCTTTGAATATGGATCATAATTTCTTTTCAGCCACGTCTAGCGGTAGTCAGGGGTCGTTCTCTATTCTGTGCATGGTGGATGATTCTTGGCCAAGCTTGAGAGACCTTGCAAGACCATGCAGATCAGCCATCAAAACCAGGTTTCCTGCATGCAAGCATGTGCTCAATCTATTGAAATGTCACTCCAACCCAAATAATACTTACCTATTTTGGTATTGGGGCTACATCTAGCAGTGCTAGGAAACTATTCCTGACTTGTCTAAGGAACCAAGTAGTACTGGGGCTTAACTCATCACCTTTTGCATGAGTTGGCTTAATCTCTATGCATTGATGGACTGTTACCTCTGGCTACATAATCATTTTTAAGTTAAAGGAGATGTTGTGAGAAAGAAAACAGCAGAGCCTTGTTATGGATGATAACTCTTGGTTCACCTTTAGCAGCTAGATTCTCCCAACTGGAAAGATATGAAAACAAAAATACTTTCCAGTTCCTTCTAAGGAAAGAACCTCTTTCTCAAAAGAACCTTTTCTAAGGTTACTGGTGCACATAGATTCCTCAATCTCTGCAGAAAGGAAACTTGGCTACTGGCTCCTCCAGTTCCAGGGGCTGCTGGTTTACTGGTGACTCACAGTCACTAGTAACTTGGGGGGGGGGGCTAGAAAGCCCATTCACTCCCCCTGCCTCCAGACACACAGGCCATCAGCCAGAAAGGAACTAGATGAAGAGGCTGGTTTGAGAGGAGACGGAGAGAGGCTGGGCTATTCTGGATCTGGCACTGAGCCAAGAACATTGGCCAGGGAGAGTCAAATGCTGCATTTGAAAGTGAATAATACCCCCAAAGAAATTCCATACCATGGAGGTGCCTGTTAAAGTGGAGAAGGCAACGAAAGGAAATGCCAGGAGGCAGTGCTTGATAAAATATAGTCCTGGGGAAGAATTACCAGATTTGTAATATGGGAAAATGAGTTCTAGAACATGAACACACAACACACACATATGCACACACACACACACACGAGAGAGAGAGAGAGAGAAAGAAAGAGAAAGAGAAAGAGAGAGAGGCAGAATTATTCTATGCTTTGAAACAGTTGGACAGCTCAGGTTCTACGTGAGTTCTGCAAAGCACAGGATTTAAAAATATTAATAACACATTGGCTTGTCTTATCATGTGTACAGATGGCAAGAAGTTGGGAAAATGCCACAAGGTATAAAAAAAAATAATAATTAAAACCACCAGTAAACCAGTCATCCAAAAAGTGTGTTAGTCCCTGGTCCACTAGAACTAGATTTGTCTATCACATAAGTGATTTCTACATGATATTCTTTATATCATTAGATATTTTTTCATTTCACTAGCATTTTTCTTTCCTAATCTTTTGGGGTTTTATTTTATTGGCTGGGGCAGGAACAGGAGGAATACCTAGCTGATTTCAGGTTTTACTACCCAGATTGCAAGGTAAAAACCCTATATGCTGTACTATTTATTGCTTTGGCTAAGTACACAAGTATTTCTTTACTTTATTTCTTTTCTTTTTTTAGAATTGTCCTATATTTAAAATTTTTATTTGATGTTTATTTTACTTTTCTAAGTAAATTATTGAATTGGATTACTATGAGATACACTGTTACAAAGTTATTCATATTTGAATTTTAGTGATACAATGTCCAACATCTTTCAACAGTGCACATTTCCTGCCATCAATGTCCCGTTTCCCTCCCAACCTCTCCCTTCCCTTTTATCCTGCCTACATCTAGGACATCTCTCTCTTTCTCTCTCTTCTTTTTTTTTTTTTGTGTGGTTTTTTGGGTCACACCCGGCAGTGCTCAGGGGTTACTCCTGGCTTCATGCTCAGAAATTGCTCCTGGCAGACACAGGGGGACCATATGGGGCACCGGGATTCGAACCGATGACTTTTCGCATGAAAGACAAACGCCTTACCTCCATGCTATCTCCTGGGCCCCATCTTTCTCTCTTTCTCTTTCTCTCTCTCCCCTTTTTCCCTTTTAGACACTGTGGTTTGCAACATTGTTACTAAAGGGGTATCTACATATCACCTTATCTCCTTTCAGCATCCAGTTCTTGTCCTGAGTAATCATTTCCAACTATAATTGTCATAGTGGTCCTTTTTCTGCCCTAACTGCACTCCCTGCTACTTGTGGCAAACTTTTTACCATGGACCTGTCCTCCTGGTCCTCATTTCTATTCTCTCTGGGTATGACCCCCAAACCAAAATAAATGAACAATCTTTCATGTGTTTATATTCTTTGACCAAACATCTGGCTTTACACTCAGGTATCACTCCTGAATCAACTCAGGGGACCATACGTGGTATCAGAGATGGAAACTTTGTCAGTCTTGTACAAGATAGAACAAAACTCATGGGATCTATATAGTGTGCTATTTAAATTTAAGGACTGGAATGTATAATAAGAAGACCTAATAAGACTGTGTATGTAGATGGGGGTGGGGATAATCATACTTCTGACTTCACTCAGGAATCAGTACTGGAGTTGCCAAATAAAGCTTTATTTAATGCAAAATTTTAGGAGATTTCTTGTCATCTGTCAAACTGGCCTAAGACAGCCATATCCTTCACATGGCTCAGCTATCCCCTGAGTGCTCTCTTTTCTTTCTTTCTTTCTTTCTTTTCTTTTTTTTTTTTTTTTTTTTGGTTTTTGGGCCACACCCAGTGACGCTCAGGGGTTACTCTTGGCTATGTGCTCAGAAGTTGCTCCTGGCTTGGGGGACCATATGGGAAACTGGGGATCGAACCGCGGAATCGCGGTCCATCCTAGGCTAGCGCAGGCAAGGCAGGTACCTTACGTCCAGCGCCACTGCCTGACCCCCAGCGCTCTCTTTTCATGACCTCTGAGCATCTGCTAACTCATTCCCAGAGTGTAGAGCACACGCCCTGGTGATGCTGGAGCTTGAGGGAGTTGGAAGCTGGACTCAGTGCTGGGGAATGAAGGAACTTGGACATCATATCATACATTAGACACCTGTGCTAAACCACTTGAGTTCTCTTTTGAGTCCCAGGTGTGGGTGTCTGGCAATTAGGACAGTGACATGGGGAGTTCAGACTGTGCTTTGCATGTATGATTCCTGGCTTCCATCACCAGCAACTCCTCTATCAGCCCCCATCCCAAACACATGCACCAAAAAGCATGTGATGGTGGAACCATTCAGAGAAGACTGATAGCTGCTGAAAATCGTTGAACTCAAGCAAGAAAGTTATGGCCTGCCTCTCATGTCAGGGTATGCACAAATACATGCTATACTAGAACCCCAAGAAGAGTGGTGACTCTGAAAGAGGAATGCTAAGATTGTGATGGTCTCAAAACCTTGACATTTTTTTCTCCTTTTAATTAAATTACCTTGAGACAAAAAAGTTAAAAAGTTGCTGATAGGGGCCAGGCGGTGGCGCTGGAGCTAAGGTGCCTGCGCTAACCTAGGACGGACCATGGTTTGATCCCCCGGTTCCCCATATGGTCCCCCGTGCCTGCCAGGAGCGACTTCTGAGCGAATAGCCAGGAGTAACCCCTGAGCGTCACAGGGTGTGACCCAAAATCCAAAAAAAAAAAAAAAAAGTTGCTGATAGTTGAGTTTTAGTCATACAATGTTCCAACACTCATCCCTTCACCAGTGTTAGTTTTCTGCCACCAATTTACCCAGTTACCCTCCAATCATCCCACCTAAACCTCCCAGCAGCCTGTCCCTATGGCAATTTTTATTATTTTGTTCTCTCTCAGTCTCTCTATCTCTCTTTGATTTTTTTCTTTTAGGCACTGTGGTTTGTAATACTGTTACTGAGGGATATCAT
>PVKC010035225.1:0-13516 GCA_004027635.1 Crocidura indochinensis | reverse complement strand
CACACACACACACACACACACGCACGCACGCACGCGCGCGCATTTTCAGCCAGGCAAGTTATGTGATTTTGATGATAATCCATTTTTGGACAGCTGATGCTTTAGATTTTACCTTGCATTCCTGCCTTGAAAGCACTTTAATATGGTCCTGTGACAGGTGCTATGAAGGATTTGGACTTTTGGATTCTCTATTTACTGAATCTGGAGGGGTAGATTAGAGTCTGCCTATCAGGTTCACTAGGAGAGCCATCATGTTGAAGAATAGAGAGAAACAGCTACAAGAGGCCATTTCAGGGTGGCCCATAGAGCATGGAAGAATAGCTCCCACTATTATGGTGAGTCCTCATTTGTCTCAGCCAGCTCTAGTAAGGAAGCCCAGATAATGTGTTTCCTCATGGATGGCCTCTATGCCTCCACACAGCCCTGCCTTCGCCTTTTCTTTTCTTAGAAGACCTAGAAAAATGAAGGAATATCTGCAGTTCTGGGGTTGGAATTTAGAGCTCTTTCATGCAGAGCATGTCCTCCAGTCTTTTGATCCTACTCTGTTCCCAGGTCGATCTTTTTTTTTTTTTCCTTGAGCTTTTATTCACCTCTCTTACTTTGATTTGAATGATTGATTCTAAAACCTGACCCATTAGATTTACATGAAACAGACCCATAGGATTCTAACAAAGTAAGAATGAATAGGGATTGAGGCTTAAGAAATTCCAGGGCATTGGATAGTTAGCACATATTGATTCAGGAAGAATTTTCACCCTTTGGAATCTGGTTCCATAAAATATAAAATAGAATGTGCTTAATGCATCTGTGGTTGTGTATGTCAGCTTAAAGTTGTCACCTGTCTTTTATAGCACTAACGTTTTTAATTTTCTTATTATTTATTTTGGCTTGGGGGCCACACCCAGTGAAGCTCAGGGGTTATTCCTGGCTATGCACTCAGAAATCGCCCCCAGCTTTGGGGGACCATTTGGGATGCCAGAGATCGAACCGAGGTCTGTCCTGGGTCAGCTACGTGAAAGGCAAACATCCTGCCTCTGTGCTGGCCCTCCAGCCCCAGTACTAACCTTTTTCTGTACCAAAGTCCTATCAACTTCAGAGTTAAAAAAAGGACTTTTGCTCTCTAAATGTTGATGTTAATGCCAAAAGTGGGTTCATTTGATGTATTGTAGAGATATAAAAAAATAAGGCAAGGGGAAAGTTTTACTAATAAGAAAGATCACAAAAGAAACATCTTGTAAATTATCTCAGGAGGGTCTCGTGACTATGGAGCAACTAGATATATCCAAGAGCCTCAGGGAAGCTTCTCATAGATATCACTGAAAATGTGATTCACATTTCCTTTATTTAATCTTTTAAAAATAAATACCACATCAATTAATGTTAAAGTTGATAATTATTTTAAATCTAACAAGTCTAACTTGACATCATTGTTTTTGGCCTTAAATTAGAACAATAATGCTAAGACCAACAAAAATGATGATAAAGAATAAATAAAAATACTGTCACTCATAATATCTCTTTAAAATTATAGAATTCATATCTGTGTAGTTACATACTTATTTCAGCACATTTAATCATTTATTAAGCATATATTCCTTTTTTCTTAATATTTTCTTACTTTGTTTTCTTTATGTTATCCAAATGTAATAAAAGTAAATATAAATGTTCAGGTGCTTTTTATCATGCAGTATAAATATTTTGCATTTATTTGGTTTGGAATTTTAAGCCATCCTATGAAGCAGTATGCTCTTACCTTACAAACAATAGAACCTCTGAGGGGTTCCAGTGGTCTACACAATTATAATACAACTAACAAATAAAACTCAAGACTCTGGCTTCAATCTTGAGTTGTCCCTCACAATGGATTCTGCCATTTCAGTCCTGATATATCTTTACTTTTCTCTTGCTCCCCTTTCCTCATCACTAACATACTCATGCCAAATTTCTTTCATTTTGGTGGTGGCTAATTCCAGCAGCCAATCCCCAAATAAATTTCCTTTGACATATACTCAGGTCCCAGGCCCTTTATACCTTATAAACCTAGGTTTGCTGCAGATAACTTTGCTGAGTAAAAATCATAGTCAGGTTAGCTTTTCTTGTTTTCCATGTTGTCCCTTTCATATATAAAAACAGATTAAATGTACACTCTTTGTGGTTGGCCTATCCTGATTTGTTTTCTTTCTTTTTTCTTTTTTCTTTTTTTTTTTTGGTTTTTGGGCCACACCCAATGACGCTCAGGGGTTACTCCTGGCTATGCACTCAGAAGTCGCTCCTGGCAGGCACGGGGGGACCATATGGGAACCGGGGGATTGAACCGTGGTCCGTTCTAGGCAAGGCAGCAGGCACCTTACCTCCTGCGCCACCTCCCGGCTCCCCTGATTTGTTTTCTAATAGTCACTAACACTGTATCTAATGGTCCATGGTTTGTTTTAAGGTTGTTGATGGAAGTTGCATGGGTCTGATTAAGTAGTTGCAGTGTGAGTTCTAGAAAATAAAATTTCCAGGTACAGTTACTGCATGGTACTACTATCAAGAAAATCACATAAAAGAATCTTCAACTGTTTTGCTTTGTAGTCACAAATTATTTTTACTCTTGAGTACACTGACCTTATAAAGATATGTCTAAGACTCTGTAGTGAATAACGTGAGCTTGTTTTATAAACCACTTTTTCTCCAAAATGTTGGTACTATTCCACAAATTCATTAAAATATTTATGAAATATCATTGAGTTATCTGTGATTATCCAAATAATTCATGATTTGGAATTCTTTTAGAATTTGCTATTGAGTCACTTCTCAATTGTGAACTCTTCCAGATAGTATCGTGCTTTGATATTTGCCTTTCTTTCCTAAACACTGATGTTTATTAAATATAAAATGGTTCATTATTTCCTAATTAAGAATAAGGTCAGTGATAAATGTTAATGGGTTTAATGGAATAAAACATGAATGTCTAACTTTACTCTTCCTGCTACAATGATAAACATAAAAGCCTCCTGAGAAAGATTATGAAAACATTCTGGTTATGGTTATTATTGCCTTAATTTAGTATGCAATAATTACATGAGTTGAAGTGAAAAAGATCAGTTCCTGATTAGTGGTGGACCAGCCCAAGTTTATTAGTGGACCCCTCTTATGAATGATTATCGATTATACTTTATTGGCTTGGGAATATATAAGAAGTGATTTTTCAGGGTGTGGGGAAGTTTACAATCTTGACCACTGAGAATTTGATAATAAGTATACAGAGACATCTGGCATTCTTAAATTTGCATAATCATGAATCAGGGAATTATTATTTGACTTCTATAGTTGTTACATTTGCTGTAAGATGAAAGTATAATCCATTCCTTCCAGTTTGGATGCATGTTTTCTATAGATGTTCCAGCACTTAGTTTTTTATTATTGTGTTTATTCATGATCACAGAAATCATTTTCTCATAAATCATTATGATTTTCAGTATCTATGCTGTAGGATGAGTCTCAAATGTTCTTTTGAATCTGATTGATTCATATAAAAGGATGTACTGTTGTTATGCAACATGGGTATCATGTGGAAGCTAAATGAGAAACTCCTTATAAGTCTGTTTCTTGGTGAGGAAATGTATTCAACTCTATTGTTTCTAAGCAATAACATTATTGCTAAAACAATAAATGATACATATGCATACATATGCTAATATGTGCATGAATGGTTGGAAAGCTCTTTGAACCAGGAAAGCTTGACTTTTTTTCATTCATATGAAGTGGAAAGTTTTGGCTGGTTTATAATGAAGATGGAAGAAAAGGTGCCAATAGTTGGTCATTGCACCATAGCTGTATTTTCCTCTGAATCACTATATACATTCAGGCTATTTGCAAGGGATTAATGAGATGATTGCCATCTTATTTTGAAATCACTTGATCCTGTAAAATAATACCCACATATATTATACAAACCCTTAAATACACAGAACAAATTTAAGTAAATAACCATTTATTTGTTATTTTTGAAGACACATAGTTTGGAGCACACATCTGGATCCTATGCTCTGTGCTGAGGAATTACTTCTAGTCACACCATGGCCTTATTCAGTGCTGGGGATTGAAATGGGTGGGTCACATGCATGGGAAACACTTTATTTTACTGCACTATTTCCAGTCCTAGACATAAATTTATCACTTAAAATAAAATTTTTAATATGTAGGAAACATGGAATACATATCAAGATGAATTTTACTTTAAGATTCTCATTCAAATATATGAGTTTAAGGCTGAAGAAACTTTGATAAGTAACTCAGAATAGAGGACCCGAGTTGGTTTTGTTAATGTTCCCAGTCTCAGCCAGTAGTGGATTAAATTAATTAAAATCAGAACATTCCCTGGCTACCTTCAAAGAAATAGTTTCCAGATCTAAAGATGAAGGAGGTAGCCCCATGATAAATATACTTACCTTCTCATTGGAATCTTAGAGATTATTCTGAGACACATATTTGTAAGGATCTTTGACAAATAGTTCATATAAAAGGATGTACTGATGTTATGCAAACGTTGAAGAAAATCAGTATAGTTAGCTCCTAGTAAAGAGAGGAGTATTTCAAGGGTAGTTAAGTGAAAAGATACTAAACTATTTTAGGCTTGGGTGATAGTACTGTTAGATACTACCTATAGTACTAGTACTGATAGTACTGATAGATAGTAGACTATTTGAGGTGAAAGTGAGTAGGGCACTTTCCTTGCACACAGCTGAACCAGTTTCTGTCCTCAGCACCCTATATGGTCTCCCATGAACCATTAGGAGTGATCCCTGAATACAGACTCAGGAATAATACCTGAGCATCACAAAGTATGACCTTAACACAGAACAAAGCCAAAAGATATCAAATTGTATTTAAATCTAGAGAGTAAATGCACAATATATCAAGTTTTAGGCAATTAAACATTGATTTATTTCTATTTTTATTTATTCTTCTTTTTCAATTGTTTTAAAAAAATTTAATTCTTTTTTTATTTTTGGGTCACACCTGGCAGCGCTCAAGAGTTACTCCTGACTCTGCACTCAGAAATCGATCCTGGCAGGCTCAAGGGACCATATGGGATACCAGGATTCAAACCACCATTCTTCTGCATGCAGGGCAAATGCCTTATCTCCATACTATCTCTCCAGCCCCTATTTTTATTTATTCTTAAACTAGTGACGTTTTCTGAAAGTATGTGATAATGCTTCCCATGATCTGACTAAAATTACAAAACAATGACTCATGGAAACTGAGACATACTTTTAAAGATAGATAAGCAGAGTTGGCTTGTTTCTGTATGCTATTGACCCCACCCAATGACATGTATTGAACGTTTCATAAATCCAATCAAACTTTTACATACCGTTTTCAAGCTTCTCTATGAACGAAGACACTAGAGGGCCTTGAATAAACTGAACCTCAGTGGTGGTGATGCTCTCCATGGTCCTGATCAGAGGCTGGCCTCTAAGACTGACTCCTGAAGTTAGGTTTGCTTTACTTTGGATTATGCCATGCATAGCCTCCAGGGTATAGCTTCAGAATGTATAGATCACATTTTATATGGATTATCTAGTGGTTTTGTCTTTTTCTTAATATTTTCAGCCTTATAAAGGGAATTTGAGGTTCAGATTATGAATCTCAATTAATGAAATGATATTCATAGATCTGTATATTCATTAGTTCTTAACATACTTAAACAAAGACACATATTGGCTAATGCAGGTGTGTGGGTGAGGAAGAAAGATATAAGGTTTTTAATGAAACTATTTATGACATATATAAAACTGGAAACTGTATAGATATATCTCTTTATATTTTAAATTCCCCTCCTCTGTTCAAAGCATGCAAAGTTCTCAGTGACTATAGGTTCCAGTTACTTAATGACTCTGCATAAAAAATCTTAGAATTTTTTAGGGGTGTGGTTTGGGGCCACATCTGACTATGCTCAGGGCATACTCTTAATCTCTATGTACAGGTGACCATATGTAGTACTAGGGATTAGATCCAAATCAGCTGCAGGTAAAGCAGATGACTTGCCTCAATTTTTCTTTCTGGCTTCAGAAGTAAATAAATAATAAATAAATAAATAAATAAAATTCCTTAAATAAAGATTAACACTGGATAATCACATTAACAAATCATTTTGATAATGAAAGCAGGGATCCAATAAATTTTATCTGGCCATCATACAATTACGTGCTTCAGATGTAGGAGCTCAGTAAACTAGCATGAGAAGTTAATTTCATTCTCTGTTGAAGTCTCACCAAACATAGATTAAATGACTGATGTGAATATCGCTCCAATGTATTTAGGGGAATAATACTGAATTCAGTGAGTGAATCTTTAAACTTAAATTTAAAAGGAGAAAATGAACTGCTAATAGAAAAGTATGAATATAAATCTGAGAAAAACTCTGAAAATACATGATATTAAATGATAAATGGCTTACAAAGAAATATCAAAGTCAAATAGTTAAGGATTGTGAATTATATAATCAAATTTTAATTATAAAATTTCCTGGAGAAACAGCAATTCTCCAACTGCAATTTATAGAACAGTGCTATACCTAATTATCTTATTGGTAAAGACTTTTATGATGATAGTAATTGCTTTACATGTGAGTTTTGTTGTAAAATTTAAAATATTAAAACAAGTGAGAATAAAGAAACAAGGTTTCAGGAAATAGAGCAAGTAAAACTGTAGTCTCAAAATTCATCTAGAGTTTTATTGTTAAATAATGTTTTATATGAAGAACTTTGAGGGTAAAAGAATTTTACTCATTTGTAATTTAGACCAATATTTTGACATCTGGTTAAACTCAAGGTCAAGTGAATTCATCTTAGAGAAATAATGTGAATTATGAAGTCACTAAAGAAGCCTTCTATTAATCATATAGTTCTTTTTGAAAGACTTCTTAATAAAATATTCCCCAGAGTTTATATTCCTTTGAAAAGTCCCTCTTAATGTCTCACCCATTGTGCTCAAGAAGCTAATATATAAAACTTAATCACCTTCCTCTCCTGTTCCTATTACTATCCCTGTTATTTCAAATGTTTGGTGGTATTTATGTCTACTATGAAAGAAACAATACTTGATCAAGCACTATTGTGATTTGCAGAGGAAGATAGATACTATCAAGAAAAAAATAGTCATGAATAGTTACACACTTACGCACCAGATTCTTTCTAAAACTGATCAATCAAGTGTCTCATTTTATAGGAGACTGTATATCATACAATTTTTATATATGATAGTTAACTTCAGTTAGGGCAGGTCAAATATCTTCTACAAATGTTTGATTTTCCTCTTCTGAAGCATATATGAGACTATTATAAAGACACTTGGAGTTAGTCTGCCTCTGAAGTTGACTCTACCTCTATCAAATAGAATTCCTGTTTTCCACATACCAATTGTCGTGGGATACTTTTGTCAAAGTAAAAAACATTGGGGAAAAACAACGATAAATTGTTTTGAGAAAAACAACTATAAATTCCTTTTCTAATTCTCTTTCAAGGTTATGGTAAGCATTCCTGTAAAAGGAATTGGGAAGTAAGTTTTTGTTTCCTGTCAAGTAATCTGGCAATCATTAGTCCCCAAATGTTTTATAGTTTTATACTAAATAAAGTCTGGTAGATCCATCTCCATCAGAGAGAGACTCTGGAGGGTTTGTTATTTGAAACCCATGATTGAAAATAAAAAATAAAGCTGCTGTTCTGAGCTCTTGATTTAGCAAGTGGGCCTCAAGTAAGATTAATATACACTCCCAAGAGAAATCCCTTCTTGCAGAGTCATTGTTGACAGATTGATGTGGTTCTAGATTTCAGTTTTATTCAAGAAAAAAAACTTTTACCACAGTTAGAATGCTAAAAGCTAGCAAAACAATCTTTTCAGGAGAAAAGTAGGAGAGTTTATTAATAGATATGAAGTTTCATTTTGTGATGATAAAAGATGTCCTAAAACTTATAACTCTCTGCACACACAAAATTTTCATATTTACATTTATGCATCAAAATTTGGAGTGCAGAGATGTGGTAAGAGGAAGAAATTGAGTCAGGGACCTCTTGAGGATAAGAAATTGAGTTTCAGAGTCACAGTTTAGATTACAGTAGTGAACACCCCTATGTCTTTGGTCTTAATTTGTTTATCTTGCTCATTCCACATTTGTGCACTAATTGTCTAAGATGGTCTAGTGAGTACTTAAATTTTATTAACAAGAAAAATATGTTACTTTCTGCGGTAAAAGTTAGCATTCCAGGGGCTGGAGTGATAGCACAGTGGTAGGGTTTTTACCTTGCATAGCCCTTCCTGTCAATAGTTTCCTTGAATGGCAATGGACTAAATTTTCTCATCAAAAGGCACAGAATTTGGTCCAGAACAATAGCACAATGGCAAAGCATTTGCCTTGCAAGTGACTGACCCCGGACAGACCTTGGTTCAATCCCCAGTCTCCCATTTAGTCCCCCAACCCAGGAGTGATTTCTGAGTGCATAGCCAGGAGTAACCCCCCTAGGATTTCTGGATGTGGCCCAAAAACAAAAAGTTAGCATTCCAAAGGAAGACCTGGAAACCCAGTGAAAGGGGAATCAATTACTAATTGTATCAAGTTTTTAATAAATCAGTTATTAAGACAGAGAAAATTAAATGCATGCTAGTTTTCCCAACAGGTCAATCTGACCTCACCAGTTCTGCTAGGTTTGTTGACAGTATCACTTTCCACTTTATTTTCACATCTTTGAAAGAGAAAAATAGGCCACCCTTATCAAGAATGTACTCTTAAGTCCTTTCAGAAAATCAAGCTATATTGGGTTGACTGTTTATTAATAATTCAAATAGGCTACTACTTATATCTGATTTCACAGCCTTACAATAAATATGTCCTCATGAGGACAACATAAGATAAGATACTGGAATATCATCTTGAAATTGCCAAAGGATGAGTATGGATCATGTTGATGTTTATCTCATGGAATATTTTTAAATGTCTTTATGCTAAGTGTTCTATAACAGTTTTCAACTGTATGTACTTTTATTCATTTATTTTAGTGGGAGAATTTTCCCAAGTAGTACTCAGGAAACCTGGGGGCCTTACTGCTGTTTCTTGATCAACTGGGTCCAATGAACAGACATGAGAATGCAGTGTTTCATGAGTTTCTGTAGTGGTGGGATTGCTCAAGTTGCACTCAGGCTCTTCCAGGGCCACAACTGGTGGTGCTCAGGAGACTTCAAGACTGCAAGTCACTGGTGCTCCAGGAACCATTTGATGCTGGATATTAAACATTGTTGAATCCTCACATTACTACCAAACAATCTTTTAGTCATCATTTTTATACTTTATTCAGGTTTGGGGGAGTAGAGGGTTGGATCATACCAAGTACAGCTCAGGGATCCTGGCTTTTCACTCAGAAATCTCTCCTGGCAGGGCTTCAGGGATCATCTGGCATGCCAGGGATCAAACCCAGGTTGGCTACTATTAACACAGGTGTACTGACCAATGTACTATAGCTCTATCCCCTGTTTATTTTATAAAATGGAAGGAGAACTGACCCCAAAGCACAGCCTTACTCTCATTATTATAATATCAAGGTACTAAGACATTTTTATAGCATTTCATGTAACAAAATAGTAAAGATTGATGTGCAGATGCAGCATAGTGTTTTTATGCATTCTTTTATAATGAATGATTTCATAGCAATGATTTCTTGCCTAAAATTAAGAAATGTATTTTATGAGTATGGGATATACAAAATAAAGTGAGGTTCCCATTAGGTTTTAATACCTAAATTAGTAGTACCCAAGATTGGTTTTGCGCCCCAGACACAAAGTGGTATTAGCTGGGATGACACATGTTTGGGTTGACACATTGGTTGGAGACTTCTCAAATATAGTAAGATGTCAGGGTTGCTGCTCAAAACCCTTCACCTAACAGAGAAGCCCTTATAATAAGAATTCTTACATCTCAAATGTCAAGAAGTTTGAGGTTCAGAAACCCTGGTCTAAATCAATCAAACTCTTGTCTCATAAGTTTCAAGATATAAGGAAGTTCTGCAAGGAAAAAATCAATGATTTATGAGAAACTAAAATATTTCTTTATCTGAAACCATATCAAATATTTATCATAATCACTTATATGCTCATCAAAACAAGTGTTTCTCTTATTTTCAGTCACTTTGCATTTTTAGTCACTGTCTCATAGCTTACTAGAAGAAAGGATAGAGAAAAATAGAAAATAATAATGTGTTTCTTCCTGGGGACCGTTATCTAATAGCTTGACTGAATGCAGAAAGCTTTTCTTGGTGATAGTAAATAGCTTCAGGAATAAACATTAAAGTCTCTTTATTTTGAAGAGTATTGCTAACGCATGCACTGGGCCAGCTTCTTTTCAGTTTGGACATAATCTAGTCATGTATTTTCTAGCACTAAGATATGGCTATGTATGTGCCACTTAAAAGGAACATGCTTTATAATTTTGTAGGAAGAGTTAGCACTAATATCTAATCAGAATTTCTTTACTAAAAAGGATCCCTGAATCAGAGATGGGAGGTCTTGCTTGAGCCTCATCAACTCCAACTGACCCTGGAATTGCTGGCTCATTTTACTGTTATTTGTTCTTTCTATTGCTTGTAGGCATGATATGCCCTTAAGCTGAAATGGATATTTGTTCAGTTTTTACCTTGCATCTGTTTCATGGTCAACCAAGGTCTCATGAAAATGTGCTTCCAAGTTGCTGTGAAATAGCAAAACTAAGACTGAGGCCAGGGGGAAGCTCTTGGTGTACCAATTAACATTCTGTTTGTTTTATTTAACAATTTATTTTGTTTAACTGAGTAATACAATAAATTTCTGGAGCATTTATAGTCATCAAAGAGGAAAAGTTTACCATCCTGCCTCTGTCTTCCCTTGTAGAATGTCCTTTTTCTCTTTGTGGATGATGTATATACATATGGAAGAGAATATATATATATATATATTTCATTGGTAAGCACATAGTAAATTGTTCCCAATATCTGCAATTTCATTCTACAAATGCAAAGTGCCTATAGATTTCTTTTGTGCTTTGACTCCACTTACAGTTTTCAGGTTCTCATTTTAAAGAAGTTCAAAAAATGAATTTATGGAAGTGTTTCCTTTAGTCCTAAATCTATTAGATCTCTTCTTTCTTCCTCTGTAGGGTCTATCACTAACTTCCCCCTATCTTTCTTTAAGTTTCTTTTATTTTTGTTTTGTTTTTTGGGCCACACCCGGTAATGCTCAGGGGTTACTCCTGGCCATTCGCTCAGAAGTCGCTCCTGGCAGGCACGGGGGACCATATGGGGAACCAGGGGATCGAACCACGATCCGTCCTAGGTTAGCGCAGGCACCTTATCTCCAGCGCCACCGCCCGGCCCCTTTCTTTAAGTTTCAAGTCAACTGCAAGCACTTGCCCCAGCCTTTGATATATTTCCTGCTTTGTTTTTTTCTTCATGCTTTTTTTTCTGTTTTCATTATGATAATTCTCCATTATATAGACTACACATTAGAAAAATCAACATATCAAATCCTACCTGTTCTAAGAAAAGATACAAAGGTTCTTTCCCAATTGGATTTGAAGCTGGATAGCATCTTGGGGTGGCGGTTTAGTGATACCTACAACAGATGTTTCATGTTTCTGTTAACAGATATTGCTATCTATGTGCAATGTGTGTTAAAAATAATTTTAGTCTTGCAAGGTCAACCCTGAATTTGCCTGCTGAAACTGTGTATAATTACTGGAAAATTATTTGTACTCCCTATAATTTAAAAGATGGGGAAACTATATGTTCTTGGTGACAACGGATCAGCTGGCTCTTGGCCTATTCGCACATAGGAAACAGGAATATGTATGCAAAATGGAATCACACTAGTAGATTTTTTTATGTTTGTTCATTTGTTTTGCTTCTGGGCTACATCATGCAGTGTTCAGGGCTTACCCTTTGTTCTGAGCTCAGAATTCAGATGGTCCTGATGGTCTCCATAAATCATTTGGGATGGGATGCCAAGTGTCTAACCGTTTCTTTAGCCACTCATCTGTTGTCAGGCATTTGAGTTGTTTCCAGATTCTAGCTTTTGTAAATAGTGCACAGACCTTTGAATTTAATAGTGTAAGAGATCGTAAGAAAGCCAGTTTACTGACTTAAAAATGCAGTAGGTAATAATAACATTCTAAAGGTTAAGATATAATACATGTTATATGCTTAGTATGCTAAATAATCTTACCTGATGGTAAGACCAGCCCATTACTGGGAGGGGTCTTTGGAAGAAGAAAGGGGTTGCCTCAGGAGCAGGAGGGGATTCAAGGATTCAGAGAGAGACTCAGCGAGAAGCAGGATGGAGGTAGAAGAGACAAGTTTAAATGCAGGGCTACTTCGGAAGCAGGCTTAAAAGGTTTAAGGATAAAGGCTACACACACGGTAACTAAGTCCTTAATGATGCTTTATGTTTCCTGAACCCTGACTGCCTGTGAATCATTTCCCAGCCACTACACGGAACCTTCAGACCCACCGGCAGAAAGGGATTGTAGGCCCATGACCTGGGCTGGAGGAGAAAGACCTCTCGCTATCCCTCCATCTCGCCATCATCCAGCCCCATCCAGGACTCAATAATTAATATGTTTTTCAACACATGTAACATACTTAGTATTTTAAATTCACGCACCAATAGACATCAGCTTTTTTAATGAGATACAGTTGACATACAGTTGACAAATTCATGTATATTGGCTTGTCAAAGTGCTCTTGATGATCTGTGAAAGGAGCTGTCACGCACGGTCTTTGATCTTGAAGCACTAATTTGCAAAGAGGTTGGAGGGAACTAGTAATGTCACTCTTCCTTCTGTTACTCCTCGATCAGGATTTTCTCTGAAGATTTTTCCTATTTGCGTATTTTCCTATTTGCTCTAATTACACATATGTGCATGTTCACACAGTCATACATTCACATACACACATCAAAAATAAAAAAAGAACCAACCACCTATTTATTGTGATTCTTTGAAGAAAGGAAACAAAATTAAGTGGTTGAGTTGTTTATTTTTATAGACATCCCTTATTCACCACCACCTCCACCCTTTTTCCTGGGCATATAATGCTAATGTATTAATCAGCTCCACATTATATTTCTCCCAGCTTCTCCTTAAGTAATAGATGGCTTCTCTGTGATGATAGCACAGAGAACTTAGTTCAGAAATCTCAAAATTGAGGAAGTTGAATTATTTCTATTTTTTTCTCTCTCTCTCTTTTTTTTGTTTTTTTTTTTTTGTTTTTTTGTTTTTTTTTTGTTGTTGTTGTTTTTGGGTCACACCTGGCAGTGCTCAGGGGTTACTCCTGGCTCTATGGTCAGAAATTGCTCCTGGCAGGCACGGGGGACCATATGGGGCACCGGGATTCGAACTGATGACCTTTTGCATGAAAGGCAAACGCCTTACCTCCATACTATCTCCCGGGCCCTGAAAGGAAGTTGAATTATTTCAACTGTGGGTTAGAAGCACTTGGCTTACTTGTGT
>PVKC010035224.1:0-13523 GCA_004027635.1 Crocidura indochinensis | reverse complement strand
CCAGAAAAAGCTATGGCTTAGAAATCACAATAAACCGTCACAGAGGGAATTCTATACATAAAGCAGATCACCAAACTGAAGAAATAATACAAACTACAGAGGCAGCTCTCTGACAGGTTTCTCCCATTTTAATGAAACAAGTTTCTGTGGAAAACTTAAAAGATTAAAAACTCACAACAAAATAACTCCCATACATTTTTCTCAGGACTATCTCCAGTGCCCCAAATGAAGTAGATATTTGGCAATTTTCCCATAATGGGATCAGTAAAAAAACTGAGCTAAATGAAACTCTAAAGAACCTGTATTTCCAAAATTATTTGTACAATGTGATCAAATAGAACTCATATTTTCTAAATTTTGAGCCCAAGTTATTGTAGGTATATATATATATATATATATCCAAATATCTTCTATGTGAATCCAGAATAACAAAAATTTTCAGTAACAATACATTCAGTTTTGGTAAGTGAATTAGGATATTATATTATTTAAGCTTCATTAGAAAATAGTATGTTTTTATTATTATTATTATATTTTTAAATGCATAAGGTTTACTGAAATAGTTAATTTTAAGACATGGTTTACACTAAACTTATCTTTAGTAAATTGTTTAAAATATTCCGTGTTTGCTGTGGGCTGGGTGGGGGGAGGACAAAAAAAGTCCATGTTACAAAAATTATTTTTATTAAAATATTAAATTATATTGACTAAGATAGTAAACTATTTTTCATAAACAAGGAAATATGCAGAAAATATGAGTCATTTTGCTGAAATCATACATATAGAAATCTTTTAACTTTTAGTTAGAATTACATCTATATAGGGGGCCAGGTGGTGGCGCTGGAGGTAAGGTGCCTGCGCTAACCTAGGACGGACCTCGGTTTGATCCCCCGGTTCCCCATATGGTCCCCCGTGCCTGCCAGGAGCGACTTCTGAGCGCATAGCCAGGAGTAACCCCTGAGCATCACCGGGTGTGGCCCAAAAACCAAAAAAAAAAAAAAAAGAATTACATCTATATAACTGATAACCAATAGTACTGAGTATTTTAACTTTTTAGAGTAGTAAACTAAATCTCAATAGTTAATAAAGACTACTTTATTTGTTTTTTTTTGTCTTAATCTGAAAAAGTCTCTTGCAAACATATCTTTTTTAATCCCTAGGAAGAACTCTACTCCTAGGGGGAATAAAAGGCCCACAACAAATATTTGCAACTTTCTTACATTGGTTTACTAATTGATTGACAAATAACTCATTTAATTGAATTAGGAAGAATTAGAATATTTATTTAGTAACAGGGAACACCAGAAATAAAAATGGTTAAATATAAATGATGGGTTTAGCTTTGTCTCATCTGCTTCCTAAAATAAAATTAACTTTAATTAAAAATTTTATATCATCCTCATCATGTATGATTGACTAAGACTGTAATGAGCAAACTATAGAAAATACTGGAAAAACGAACTTAGACTCATTTAGAGAGTATAGTAAATATTGATGCCACCATGCTGTGTATCCATAAAAAATGCCAAACACATGTGTACAGCATCCCTAAGGATGTGGCTGAATATCTATCTCCTATGCACAATGCTTAGGATATAAAGCAAAGTGTGAAGCCCAAGATGAGGCAGTATCAAAGTTTCTATGTACATCAACAGCGTCTATTTATTGAAGAATGTCAGAATTTGAGCAAATGAGTATATAAAAGGTAAAAATATGCTTCTCATAATATTGAAAAGATAAATTATTTAGAAACATTGATGCTTAAGTTGATCACAATCATCTGTTGTGCAGCTATGTAGATGTCACAGTTTTTATGCAACAGTTCCTTAGATAAGCTCAACAAAAAAGACTAATACTTTTCAAAGATACTATTAACATTGATGAAATTCAGTAGAAGTATTGCAATCTAGATATTGTCAATTTGAAAAGATAATGAATTTGCCAGAGGATAAGGGAATTTGGTGTCAATTATTAAGAGAACAGAAGGATTAGTGGAATGAAGTGATGATGAAAGTCAAAATGGAAAAAAAAAACGTTTATAATATACGGTTCTCAATAGGGAAGAATGTATGTTTTAAGATGACAAGTTTTAAGAATCAGCTGCATTTATTAACCAGATGGTAAGCAATACTTGTTTTAATCACAATTACTATGTGTAGATACTCATTTAATTCGACAGTTCTTAGAGTATATAAATGTTTTTCTGGTCCTTTGCACTTGTAAAGTCCTTGTCTGTCATTTTTATTTATTGAAAAAAATTTTCCAAGTCTTTCTGGACATATGTACATTTTTAGAGTAAATATCAAAACTGATCATTTCAATCAGAACTAAAAACTCTAGTCCAGGTTGGTTTATGTGGCTTTACTTTCTTCTTCAAATGTTTATTGAATTTTTCCAAATCAGTGATTGTAATAATGAATGGAAAGGCACAGAAAACATTGGTGTGCAGTGATAAGCACTGACAATCACAAAAGCATTCTCACACATACAGTATGGAAGTATCTCACTATTTCTTTTCTATGGCTGTTGAAAGTCAAGAATTTAATTCAAATCAGAAATAACCAGACAGCTATTATTTTTAGTGATGAAGATAGTCAGTTTGTGCATGTTCATAATGAATGCATAAGATATCAAGAATTATAGAAATTTCTGAAGCAGGAAAACAAATTTTCAGAATAAGAATGATAATTTTAACCAAGTTGTGTTTTAACAATTTAAAAAATTTTTAAAAATTAAATTTGAACTTTTTAAATACAATGACTTTTTAAATACAACAATAGAACATGAATCATCTTGTTCTGCCTCATATTTCTATGTCTTCCTGCAAATTGAGAAAAAATAAAGTGATGGGACCCAGGGGCCAATTGGTCTCAGTAACATTGAGTGGAAATTAAAAATGGTCAGAGCTAAATACCCCAGCCAATGTCAACAACAGAAGAATCAAGAGACTCAAACTATAACAAGCTATACACAATAATGAACCTGTTACACTAGCAGTCCGGGGCAAAGGTATGGGATGCATGCTGGGAACTATGGCCAAGAAAGGTCAACACTGGTAGTGGGAATGGAACTGTGGTTTCACATTGGTTCAATAAAAATTTAAAAAAAAGAATAACAAAAAAAATTTAACCTTTATGAAGACTAAATAATCCATTGTTTTGGTGATATAGGCTGAGGTAACTATGTACAACAAAACCTCAAAAGTAGATACCAGTGTAAATATACTAGTGTAAGTATGTGACCTAAACTATTACAAATTGAATTAAAAATCAGTTTGAAAATAAGGGAGCAGGGGGAAATCTTAAGCTATTAGTGAGAGGATACTGACACTTGTGGTGAGTTTAGAATTGGAACATTGAATGTCTTAAACTATGGTTATTAACAGCTCTGAAAATCAAGACATATAAATAAAGATAAAATAATATATTTTGACAGATATATTCTACAAGCATTTCTAATTTGCTTGCAATAAGACACTTGTGTGCATAAAATATCCCAAGGAGGCTATAATTGAAAAAAAAAATCATACAAGTGAGGGATAGCAGCACAAGTCAAGAAAGAGAACTGTGAGGTCGGGGTGCTCACAGAAAGGATATAAGGTCATAAAAGGACCATGGTAACAAAATGTTTGAGAACTATTGCATTGTTACTTAATGTTAGCAGTCCGTCTACTTTATTAAATTACATTTGTCCATTTATTCACATATTTTATGTGAAAATTCTACATTTAATTTTCTAATATCTATTCAATGCAGTCTTTTATTCCAGCATGACACTAATTATACCTAAGCATACCATAACTGAAACACTTGTAATTATTTATTTTGATTAACTAAAAATTCAAATTAACAAATTTATTTATAAGTAAATTGAAGATACTTCCACATTCTTGATGCCCACAGAAATTATAACTGACCAAAAATAATCTCACTACTTACCAAATGGTCATAAGTTATAGAAAAGACATTTCTTGCTATTTTCATTCTTGTCTCTAAATATAAATCTTATATTTATTGTTTCAGGTAAATATACAAATGGTAAGAAAAATTATGTAGGGATAAAGTAATGGATTGTACATCATTAAAAGAACTATAAATAAATACAATCAGAATTTAAATTTTGTTTTTTAATCATTTAACTAAACCTTAGACTAATACTGTCTTTTTTATTGTTCTGACACAAAATGCCTGGCAATGTTATTGAGAACTTAATAGATATATACTTTTCAGTACTAAGTATTAGAAAAATGCCACATAACACAACATTGCTTTTTTATTTCACTATGAAATCCTAGGAAATTCAAAATGGAAACCCACAGGGTAACCACAGGAGGTAACGCCTTCCTAGATCAATATTTGTGCATCAATGTTTTAAGAAGACTGTTTTGTAAGGTTCATAAATAAAAAGAATTTCTATTCCCCCAGACACTGAAAATAAAATTAAAAGAAATTTGACTGTGTGTGGACTTAGCTTTTCTATAGGAAATAAAAGACCAAAGGAAGTCTTCAAGAGAGTCAATTAAAGGCAAATGTTCAGTGAAAAACTGCCAAAAGAATTCTTTTTTTGAGGATCACTTTCTGACTAGTCAACTGGTGCTTTTAAACTGCATATCATTTCAAACTACGAAATACATATTTACTAGGTGTCAAAATTGATTCAATTCCAATTAACACTTATTTGTTAAGTAAATTTTTATGCATCAGGATACTATGATCTATATTTAAAATAATTAGAGGCTGGAGTGGTAGACAATGTTAGGGCATTTGTCTTGTACACACTTGACCCAGGATGAATTCAGGTTCAATCCCCAGCATCCCAAATGGTCCCCCGAGCCAGGAGTGATTTCTGAGTGCAGAGCCAGGAGTAACCTCTGAGAGCCTCTAGGTGTGGCCCCAAAATAGCAAACAAACAAAAATAAAATAACAGGACCAAAATTTTTGGTTATTTTTGAATATGTTTTGTTTTATCGAGGGACAATATCCTCTGCACAAGGGACTCACTCTTAGTGTGCTGGGTAGTCCATATGGCATGTTAGAGATTAGACTCAGGTGACTAAAGGCATTATACAAAATCTCTGGCTCTAGCTCAGGAATAGTCTGTTGAGGGAGTGAAAGAACTGTAAGAAAAAAATCTTAATAATCAGTGGATATATTATAGGTGATAATAATGGAACTGAATTTTATAGAACAAAGGGTGAGATCAATGAGGTGAGGGAAGAATAAAAAGGATATACTAAAGAGATAATGTCATAGGGAAGATGCATTGTTGTTGACTGGCATGATGTTCTCACAAGAATATGCGACACTCAATCTAGAAACAATGTGAGACTCTGAAAGTATCAAAGGACAATAGTCCATTACTTAAACAGCATGCCTAGAAGTCACGTTCAAGAAGGATTGTGAATTTCTGCACAGTAATTTAAGAGGTAGTGATATGATTATGTTAAGCATTACTATTACATAATATAAAGATTAACTTACCACCTTTATCTTCTCCCTCAGGTATTGGGTAAATTGAAGGAAGAGTGAGAAAATTCTAAAATGAAGAGAGGTCGACAGTGAAAAGGGGTCTTATTCATTTACTTGAAGAGTATCCAAAAGAAAGGCATTTTTTTTTGCCCTGTAGGGCCATACCTAGCTATACTGAGAGCTTATCCCTGCTCTATACACATGGATCACCTCAAGCAATCCTCAAGGGACCATATGGGATGCCTGGGATCTAACGAGGGTCAGCCCTGTGCAAGACAAGAACTTTACTTGCTTTTTATCATTAATGCCAAAGAAAGATTCTCTTAAGTGTACTGCCAATTTATATTTTCTTGATAATAGAGTTGATACTAGATAATAGAATGATAATAGAATGATACTAGATAATAGAATGATAATAGAATGATAATACTTTCAAATGTGATGAGAAAAGCTTAAAATTCTACTGTTTTGAATAAAAGATTTTCTAAGTCAACTCATACAAAACACTTAAACGGAGTTTTGACTGATATATGACCCAATGAAGTTTATTGCAGGGGGTACAAAAGCAGCTTAGCATTAGAAAACCCATTAACCTAATTAATCATTTAATAGAATAAAGAGAAAAGGTGTCAAATGAAAAGATGCCAGAAATACATTTAACAAAAGTCACCATAGTAATATTATTGTGCAAAAAATACCTGACTGATATAATTTATTAACTTGTGAAGATTGATATGACGAGTAGTCATTTATGTTAGCCTCATGTATTTCCTAATATGACACATTGACAATGGAAGAACACATATGTGGTATTTCTTAACAAAGTCTATGACCCTTTGTTTTTGTTTTTTAGACCACACCTGGTAACACTCAGGGGTTACTCCTGGCTATGCGTTCAGAAATTGCTTCTGTCGTGGAGGACCATATGGGATGCTCGGAGATCAAACCACATTCTATTCTAGGTCACCCGTGTGCAAGGCAAATGCTCTACCACTGTGCCACCACTCTGGCCCCTATGATCCCTTTTAATGATCAGAAACATGATTACAAACATCTTAAAAATAAATTGATCAATTCTTTACAAAAGCATTAAAGTCATAAAAGCCAAAGAAAGACAGAGGACATATCATATTAGAGAAGATAAAAATAAAAGATACTGGGGCCCGGGAGATAGCATGGTGGTAAGGCGTTTGCCTTTCATGCCAAAGGTCATCGGTAGAATCCTGGTGCCCCATATGGTCCCCTGTGCCTGCCAGGAGCAATTTCTGAGCAGGGAGCCAGGAGTAACCCCTAAGCGCTGCCGGGTGTGACCCAAAAACCACAAAAAAAATAAATAAATAAAATAAAATAAAATAAAAATAAAAGATACTGGGCTAGTGCGGATGCCCGGTAAGCGCCCCGAGGGGGCCCGGCCAGCGGGAATCAATGAGAGGCTCACAGACAGCCGCACTCCTATTTTGCGAGGCTCAGATCACAACTACACCTGTAAGAAATCTGAGAGGTTAATAAACAAGACCCGAGACGAAAAATCCGATCAAGGGCAATACATTGTGATTTTGCATCTTCTTATATAGACAAGGTAGAGAGGGGCAGGCACAGGTGATGTCAATCATTCTTTTGGCACGCAGGCCACTCATTATTCCAAATATGGTAAAAACATAGCACAGGTTGGGTGGAACAAGAAGGTAATATCATCTTCCAAATATGGAAAGTGGGCAGAGGGACGGGGTGGGGGGGCGAGATAAGCAGTTTCCCTGGAAGCACTTTGTGACCCTGGGAAGAGTCTGCTGACTACATTCCCAAGCCCTTAACAGATTTATGGTGGGGCAATTTCTTAAGGAGTAACTTTGTAACACCAATGCTACAGAGAACAAGAATGCAAACCTTGTTGATACAAGCAAATGGCAAAGGGGGGGTATAACTTTATTCCAGGGAGTGGTATCAGGCTGTGCCTTTCTTCCCAGGGCTATGAAGTTAAGAAGTTATTTATTATCTATTGGGGTGCTGTTTTCCTGCTAGCCCAGAGGCCTTGTGGCAAAACAACACATAGGCAGCTTGCAGATGCAAACTGAAAAATGGCAGAGAGACCATAGCAATATGGCCTCTGTCAGGTCATGGTAACCAACAGGCTAGAGTGTTAGTATGGATGGTAAGTTGTTTGCCCTGCGCACTGCATACTCTGGTTGGATCGTCAGCATCCTATATGGTTCCTGCAGTTCCATCAAGACTAATCTCTAAGTAAAGAACCAGGAGTAAACTCTAAACACCGCTGGGTATGGCCAAAAGACCGAATAATTAAATACATAAATAAGTAAAAAACGATATTACAAAGTTAACTGCAATATTGGCTCAGATCCTGGAAAAGATTAAGAACATCTTTGATAAAACCAGTGAAGTCTGAATATAGAATATAGGTAACTTAATAACATTATAGAACTTTCTTTTTTTTTTTATTTTTAGTTTTTGGGCCACACCCAACAGCGCTCAGGGGTTTCTCTGCACTCAGAAATTGCTCCTGACAGGCGGGGGTAAGATACAAGGTGCCGAGGATCAAACCAGAATCTGTCCTGGGTCATTTGCGTACTGTGCTATTCTCCTGCCCCTATTAATTTACTTTTGATGAATACACTATAGTAATACTTATGTGAACATTGGAAGAAGTCTGATGAAGACTATAAAAGACTTCTCCTTACAATTTGGAAAGTTTTTCTGAATGAATAAAATAAATTCAGATTGTATCTAAAAATCTTATCAAATCATAGAAAAGCCAGGCATGGTATCTCTTCAACCCACTACACCCCCCCAAACAACAAAACAACTCATCAAAATATATTAATTTGTGAGTTATGACAAGTTAATTTTATATTTGTATATATTTTTAAGTGACAGAATTTTAAGTATAATTATGGTTACTGTGGTTATTTAAATAATATCTGGGGACAGAAAAATAGTCAAATCTATGGCACATGTGCTATCTGAGTACATGGTAACTGAGCATGAACACATCTGGACTGAATTCTCCTTATGATATGTGTTCTTTCTTAATTTCAATGGTCATTCTCTGCCTTTGCAGTAGCCTGCTTTTTCTCTAGTATTACTCATTTTCCCTCTTTCTTATCCTCTCCATCCCTTTCCATAATACCTTCAAAAAAATCTCTGTTTTTACCTCTTAAAAAAATTAAATGAACCATATATATGATCCATTATTTGACTAGCAACTCATAGTTTCATGTTGTCCTCTGAGATATGCCCTACAAAAATAGTAATTATATTGTAGGTTTATATCCTTAAACATATATTTATATATAAAAAGCATGATTTGGGGAATCTATTTTTCAATAATTAAAATAATTTAAAGATAAAAGACAAGTGAATTTGGGTGACAAATATTCTAGTGTTCTTTATATTATTTCTATATTTTGTCACAGTAAATGTTTGTTTCATAATATATTTCAATGGAATGATTTATTAATATACTTGCTATTTTTCAAAGAGGAAATAGATAATTTTTTCAGACTTCTATCATAAGGATAGTTGTCAGGAACATGTATTTAGAGGACCAGAGTGATAGTATAGCAAGTAGGGTGCATACTTTGCATGTGGCTGACCTGGGTTGAATCTTTGGCGTCTCATATGTTCCACTGAGCAGTGCCAGGAGTGATCCCTGAGTGGAGAAGACGTATTAATCTCTGAGCATTACAGAGTATAGCCCCAAACAAAACAAAGTCAAAATAAACATGTATTCTAACAAATATTATTGATTTTTGGTGGCATTCAAAGCTTACTTATGCCTCTGCACTCAGGAATCATTCTTTTCATGGCACAAGGGCCAAATAAGAGAACGGAGCATTGACCTCTTCTGGTCATATGCAAGGACGGTACCTTGGTTGCTATATCACCTGTGTGGACCCTATAGCAACAATTTGTTAAAAAATTAAAAATACACCCCATTATTTCCTTCAAGATTGACATTTATTTTAATTAGTCATAAACTGTTTATAAGAAATCTGTTCTTTGGAGAGAACATTAAAATAATAAGAATTGTTTTTCCACAGTTGAATTTCGTAAATTATTTTGTGAATAATGTTTGTCCCCCAATAAAAATTTCCAACTCCGAATGCTATATTAATTGGAAATAAAATTTAGGCTGACATTTTAAGAAATCTTTCAAGTAGAAGATTGTGTTGGGCATTTATTTAGTACATTTGTAACAAGCATTTTTGATTATAGGAAATAGACATTGATAAGAGTATGTGAATTTTATAATTTTTGAAAAAATGAAAAATGGATTAATAACAATGAACTTGTTCGATGTGCATCTATCTATCTTTAACTGCAATGAGTTAAATTAATCATACAAACAAATTAAAAGTAAACCAGGCATTTTGTGAATAAATTTAAATAAACAATTAAGCGTATTTAATTATTTTACAAAAAATCTGTGTATAAATATTTTGGGGGTGATAAAATGCAAAAATGGTTATTATACTTTCAAAAATATCTCAATTATATGTGATGGTTGAGGTGGGACTAGCACTCCTCAAGAAGAAGGGTGCTGGCAACAAAGTAAATCAGAGATTTGGCTGAGAGGAAAACTGGCACTGAAATGGCATCATTTCTTATACTAAATGATCCCCAATATAACACATATAAAGCACCAGCACTCTGCTGAAGTCACAAAGGGGAAGCAATACAGAATTCCACCATGTGTAATGCATTAAGATGATAGTTCTGGGAGCCGGGAGGTGGCGCAGGAGGTAAGGTGCCTGCTGCCTTGCCTAGGACGGACCACGGTTCGATCCCCCGGTTCCCATATGGTCCCCCGTGCCTGCCAGGAGCGATCTGAGCGCATAGCCAGGAGTAACCCCTGAGCGTCACTGGGTGTGCCCCCCCCCCAAAAAAAGATGATAGTTCTAAGATCCAACTAGTACCAGTCACCTATATAGCTTCTCTGATAAAGACTTTAAGAGAGGAAATGTTGAGGTTGTTTAAAGAAGTCAAAGAATCTATGAAACAGAGAGAAATGAGAAAACTTCAAACAGAAATGATAGAAATGAAAAATGAGGCAAGTGAAAAGACAATTTCACTAGAGACCTTACCAGCAGAGTAACAACTACTGAAAAAAGAAGCAGTGAGCTGCATAACCCTTCCATACAACAGAAGATCTTGGAGAAAACCCTTAATGAAACAAGATGGAAAAATATTCTCAAAATAAGCAAACAGACAACAATAAAATACTGGGCTAAATTCAACACAACCCATATAAGAATAATGGGACAGAGACCTGAGAATAAACAAACAAAAAAAAAAAGCCATAAAGAAGCAACAAAGATATCATTGCAAGAACTGTCCGGAGGTGAATATTGTGTGTACCCAAGTCCTGGATGCCTAAAGAGTACCCACTAAAAAAGACCTCCACCCCAGATGTCACATCCTAGTCACAATGATGGAGATGGCTTGAAAGCTTTAAAGCTTGGGAGGCACATGTGGTGGCTAGGGCGTGAATAAAGCTGATGTCTCCTGAAACCTGATTGCTGTGAGTTTTTTCCTTGAGGCTAACCTGTACCCTCAGACCCACAAGCTGGAGGGGCTTGCAGGCGTGCCACCCAGGCTGGAGAAGAAAGGCTTCTCACCCTCCATCCATCTCACATCCGACTGTTATTCAACAGACATTAATAGACACACGATAGTAGTGGAGACTTTAACATCATTCTGTTAACTCTTTTTTTTTTTTAATAATCTTTATTTAAGCACCACGATTACAATATGTTTGTCGTTGGGTTTTAGTCATAAAAAGAACATCCCCCACCTCCAATTAAACACTGTCAACTCTTGATAAATCAACCAGGCTAAAATGCAACAAGGTTATACTGGCTGTAAAGGAAGAAATAGACAAGAGTGGCTGACTAGACATATATAGAACTTTTCATTCCCACAAAATAGAACATACATTCTTCTCCAATTCACATGGGACATTCTTCAAGATAGAGTACATGCTGGGCTATAAAACATACCTCCATAAAATCAAGAGAATATACATTGTATTAACTATCTTTACCCTTTATTGAATAGAAGTGAAATTCAATCAGAAATGAAGAAATGACTTTAACACTTGAAAATCAAACAGCTCACTACTGAACGACAGTGGGTCAGAGAATAAATCAAAAGATTCCTGGAAATCAGGGCCAGAGTAACAGCACAGAAGTAGGGAGTTTGCCTTGCATTCAGCTTACCCATGATGGACCTGGGTTTGATCCCTGGTGTTCCATATGGTCCCCCGAGTCTTGAGTAATTTCTGAATGCATAGCCAGGAGTAACCCCTGAGCATCATCCGTTGTGGCCCAACCCCCAACCTAGAAAAAGATTATTGGAAATAGGGGATAATGAAGACATGAATTATCAGAATTTGAGGGACACCGCAAAAATGGTATTATGAGGAAAAATTATAGCTTTGCAAACATACATCATGAAGAATAAAAGGGCCTTCATAAGTAGCTTAATGGTACTTAGAGAAGATGGAAACTGACCTACAAATGAGTGAAATGTAAGCAAGAAAAAGAATATAGTAAAACAAGAAGAAATTATTGAACTGGACACCCAAAAACCAATCCAACAGATCATGGAAAGCAAGAATCAGTTCTTTGAAAACATAAACAAAATTAAGCCATTAGCAAGATTTACAAAGACAGAGAAACTTGGTAAATTGAATCAGAAATGAAAAGGGGGATGTCACTACAGATACTAGAGGAATTCAAAGTATAATCAGAAAATCTCTGAGAAACTTTATGCCACAAAAAGTAAAATGTCTTCCCCAGAGTCAAGCAGTGGGGAAGGGAGAGAGAAACTGAGGGCATTGGTGGTGGGAAATATATGCACTAATGGGTTATTAGACTGTGAGACTGAAAACTCAAGCATGAGCAATTTTGTAACTACAATGTTTACACTAAAAATAAAATGATAAAATGTTTCATGTGTATTTTTGTAAGATATATCAATTGTATCTATATGGGGTCAGAAGGATAATACAGGCGTTTTCTTTGCATAAGGCGCATAGAATAACCCAGTTTGATCTCCAGCAATTTGTATGGTCTCCTGAGCAACAAACTTTGAGTACTTCTGTATGTGACTAAAAAATAAATATATTTTATATACATATGTACACCTATGTGTATCCATTACACATATATCAAATATAATTAATATTAAGTGTGAATTTTTGTGTTTGCAAAAATCATAAACTAAAAGAACTAAAAACTTTTTTTATAGAAAACATAGAAAAGGGAGGTTGTTTAGAAAATATTCTTTTAAAATCTATTTTTCAGAAAATACTTAATGTAAAAATAAATGAAAACAGTTCAAAAAAATGAAGTAAAATGACAGGTAAGTATTCCCTACCCATTAATTCATAAACTAGGGACTCTGTTAGAAGATCTGTGTAGAAATAGGATACAGTTCTGAAAATCAAGCCTCTGATGTTAAACTAGAAAAATATGACCAAGAAGAAAATAAGAAAGTCTGTGTATCTGAGCTCTGAAACTGTATAAAAAATGTTCCTGTCAATTTTTAACCACAAGTTTATGAATATACTAGTCTGAGATCTGACTTTCTACTGACTTTTATTACCCAGTAATCCTAAAATCTCCCAACACTAGAAATCATCATACGACATTGTTAATATCAGTTATATACGGGAACTCTAGCAGAAGCAAATGCCATTCTTTGTAGAGAGACATGTTCTTGTGTTTCACAGAATTTTACAGGAAAATCTTATAGCAATTGAAAAAAAATTGAAGGCAAATAAAACATGAAAAGTAATGAATCATGATAGGCAGCTAGCAGATAGAAGTAGAAGGTATAGCTTGCTGAAAAATTTATTCAGTAAAACAATTGAAAGAAACTTTATAAATCAATAAAATAATAAAATCATAATCATAAAATCATACAACAAGCAAATACAAAGAAAAGTAAAACAAAATATATAAGTATTTAACAATAGGGGGAGCCTCTATCAATTAAAAGTACAGTATTAAAACATCATTTGTCAAATATAAAACT
>PVKC010035223.1:0-13525 GCA_004027635.1 Crocidura indochinensis | reverse complement strand
TTAAATGATGACAAGTCCTCCTATGTGTCATTTGTTAGTTAGATTGGTCCACAAGGAGAGTCTTTGTGGGTTATTTCTTTTTAATTTTTAAAAAAATATATAATAAATCTTTATTTAAGCACTATGATTACAATCATGATTGTAGTTGGGTTTCAGTCATAAACAGAACACCCCTTACCAGTGCAACATTCCCACTACTAATGCCTGCCCCCCCCTTTACAATTCTTGCCTGGATTTGAGACAGGCATTCTACTTCTCTCATTCATTAAGATTGTCATGATAGTTGTTAGTGTAGTTATTTCCCTAACTGCACCACTACTCTTTGTGGTGAGCTTCATATTGTGAGCAGTCCTTCTGAACCTCATCTCTATTGTCTCTGGAAATTATTACAACAATGTCCTTAATTTTTTAAAACTCATAGATGAATGAGACTATTTTGTGTTTATCTCTCTCCCATGGACTTACTTCACTTAGCATAATAGACTCCATGTACACGTACAGGAATATTTCATGGCTTGATCTCCTGATGGCTGCATACTATTCAATTGTGTATATGTACCACAGTTTCTTTAGCCATTAATCTGTTGAAGGGCATCTTGGTTGTTTCCAGAGTCTGGATATTGTAAATAGTGCTGCAATGAATATAACATTCTATTTCTCTCTCTCAATCACTACCATTGTTCCTGGCTTGGGGGACCATATGGGATGCTGGGGTATCGAACCATGGTTCGTCCTAGGTTAGAGTGGGCAAGGCAGAGCATTTTCCCTTGCACCACTGTTCTGGCCCTCTTTCTGAGTTTTACTAGTGTTTTATCAATCTTATTTTTTCAAAGAACCAACTTTTAGTTTAGTTGATCTCTTGGATTGTTCTTTGAATTTTCACTTCATTAATTTTTACATTAAGTTTGATATATCCTTATGCCTACCTATTTTTGGTTCATTTTGTTGATCACTTTCTAATTTTGTAAGCTGTGACATTAAATTATTTATTTAGGCCTCCTTTTCATTCCTGATGTGCGCTTGAAAAGCTATACAATTTCCTGTTAGTACCACTTTTCCAGTGTTCTACAAATTTTCATAGTTTGTATCTTCATTATCATTTGTTTCCAGGAATCTTTTGATTTACTCTTTGATTTCATCACTAACCCACTGATTATTTAGTAATAAGCTGTTTAATTCCCATCTGTTAAAGTTTTTCCTCTGTGTCAGTTTTTAGTTCATTTCTAATTTCAGTGCATTGTGATCTGAGAAGATAGTTCGTACAAATTCTATCCTCTTGATTTTATGGAGTTAAATTTTATGGGATAGCATGTGGTCTATCCTGGAGAATGATGCATGCTCACTAGATAATAATGTGTTTCCAGTTTTATGGGGTTGGAAAGACCTATATACATCTACTAGGCTATTTTCATTCATTTCTCCTTTAAGACCTAATATATTCTTGTTAGGTTTCACCCTGGTTCCTCTCAAGAAGTGACAGGTCAGTGTTGAGGTCTACCACTGTTAATGTCTTGCTATTGATGTCTTCATTCTGATTTGTCAAAAATGGTTTTAAATATTTTGCTAGTCTCTCATTTGGCACATACTTTTTAGGAGTGTGTTTTCTTCCTGTTGTACATATTCCTTGATTATTATGAAATGTCCTTCATTTTCCCTATAACTTTTTTTAAGTATTTTTTCCTCTGATATTAATATGGCCACTCCAGCTCTTTTTGCTTGTTAGTCTTTGGGCTACACCCAGTGACACTCAGTGATTACTCCTGGCTCTGTGCTCAGAAATCCCTCCTGGCAGTCGGGGATCATATGGGATGCCAGGAATCAAACCTGGGTTATTTCCAGTCTAGGCTGCATGCAAGGCAAACACCCTATGGCTGTGCTATCTTTTCAGCCCCAGAAATTTGTTTTGTTTGTTTGTTTTTTTAGGGGGGGTTACACCCGGCAGCACTCAGGGGTTACTCCTGGCTCTACTCTCAGAAATTGCTTCTGGCAGGCTTGGGGGACCATATGGACACCGGGATTTGAACCACTGTCCTTCTGCATACAAGGCAAATGCCTTACCTCCATGCTATCTCTCTGGCCCCCAGCCTCAGATTTTTAAAAGGGAGTTTTTCCTCCAGTCCTTGAATTTGAGTCTGTTTGTTCTCACTATTCAGGTGTGTTTATTGTAGGCAGTAGAATGTTGAATTCAGCTTTTTGATTCACTTTTCCACTCTGTCTTTTAACTGGTTGATGAATTTAGTTAATTGATATTGAGAGATATAATTGTCATGAGATATATTGTCAACTTTATATAGAAGTCTGGTGTGTCTCTTGTTTCAATTTTTCTTTTGAAGGCTGATTTGTGTCTGTAAAGTCTCTAAATTGTGGTTTATCTGTGAAGCTATGTATCCTTCCTTCAAACTTGAATGTGAATCTGGCTGGGAGAAGTATACTATGCAAAGCATTTATTTAAGTGAGTTTTGGCACTATATTCCACCACTGCCTTTTGGTCTTGAGGGTTTCTTTGAATAGGTCTGCTTTAAATCTTAAGTATGTTCCTTTGAATATAATTTCCCTTTTTGATCTTGCTTCTTTCAGTATTATATCTCTATCTGTGGAATTCCTCATTGTGACTAGAATATGTCTGGAGTGCTTCTCTTCATATCTCTTTTAGCCAGTACTTTTCAGGCATACAGAATTTGGTTGCATGCACTCTCTTTCTCTGGGAATTTCTCTATAATGATGTAATTGACTATTGATTCTACTTGGGGATTTGTTTCCTGGGTCTTTGGGATTCAAAGATTCTTATGTACCTTCTGTTGTATGTATCAAAGACTTCTAGTTCATTTGTTAACATTTCTAAGGATTTTTTTCCACTGTCTGATCATTTATTTTAAGGCTCTTTTCCAATCTTTTCTGTTGTATTTAGTTGCTATGTATCTCATCTTCCAGCTCACTGATTCAGTTCCCAACTGCTGTTACTTTGTTAGAGAGACTTTCCAGTGAAGTTTTTGTTTAACCTACTAAGTTTTTTAGTGATGATATTTTAGTTTAGAGTTTTCTTATTTCTATTTTCATATATTCTTGATTCTTATTTGTTTGTTTAGATTGTTTGTTCAGTTCAATTTGTTCAGTTTGTTCCATGCTTTCTTTAAATTCTAAGAGAATTTTACATATTTATTCTCTAAACTCTTTATCTGAGAGGCTAAATAGCACTTTTCCAGTCATCAGTGGTGCCATCTTTGTTCTTTATGTATGGTGGAGGGCTTAGTTGATTCCCCATTGACTTGTAGTGTGAGGTTTTCTATGTGTTGTGCTGGGGTTCGTTGACTAGGATATTTGTGTAGCCACATAGCACAGGGGAGAAGCTAGGATTTCTGGCCCAATATGTCCATCTTGTGTGAATTGTCACAAGCCATAGTTTGTAGAAAAATAGAACATTAGTAGATTTTTAGATATGTGTGTTTGTTGGGATAGTTAATATACTGTTAGGTGCCAAGGTATTCATGAGGCGATCTCTTGAGGTACACTTCTGCTAGACCTTCAAATAAAAAATATAATTAAGGTTTTTGTCCTCTTATAAAGTTTTTCTAGTTTTGATTTTAATTCAACGCTTGAATTTTTTTTGGTTGCCTTATAGTCAAATATGTGGCAAAATTTCAGTTAGAAATACTGCTCTGGCACCAACTTGCACCAGTTTTGATATGACACTCAGACATGAGGAAATGGCAACAACTTGATCTAAGAAAGGGTTGCCCTATTGCATAACCTAACAATATGATGAAATCAAAAGACATGCCATCCTTTGCTCTGTGCAAAAACCAACATTGCTAACTACAGAAGACTGACTTTGACAAACATGATTGGGCAGAACCTATCTTGGGACCAATAAGAAAGGTCCTAGCCTAGGCCTCGGCATAGGATTTGTACAAAAACCAAGATCTCTAATTCCAGAGGTCTGACTGTGACAACTGTAACTGAATTGAACTTCTGGAACCATATGAAAAGACTTTATTCTAGGTTTTGTCCTAGGATCTGAGCAAAAACCACGACCCTTAATTACAAAAGACTGATTACAACAACAGCGATGGAACAGAAATTCTAGAACCATAAAGAAAGACTCTATCCTAGACTTCGTCTATGACCTACATAAATACCAAGATCTCTAGCTACAGAGGCCTGGTGTTATCATCCACAGCTGTGCAAAAAGTTTCCTGGCACCATAAAAAGCCTTGGGGTGAAAATAAGTGTGAATGGAGCCTGTAGTTGTTCCCATTGTAGTATGCTTCAAGGGATAAGAAACCCTTAGGCAACGGGAATTCCCTGTCTAATTTCCCCAATACTTGCTGTGCCTATTCAAAAAAAAAAAATAAAATAAAAAGAAGCACAAAACCTTGCCACACCAGCCCTCCTTCCTTCCTTCTTATGTGTGTGTTTTTCTCTTTTCTTTTTCTTCTTACTATTTATTTTTTATTTTTCTTCTTTATTCTATTTTTTCTTTCTTTTTCTTCTTGTTTTATTATTTTAATTTACTTTGTTCTCATGGTTATTATATGATGGTGGTTGTTTTAGTAGCTTATTTTGTAGATGCTGATTTATTTCTGTTTTTTGTTTTATATTTTTGCTTCTTTTTTCCCTTTCTTTTTTAAATTTGATATTTATAAACTCTAAAAGGAATCCTTCCCATTGTGTTTTTTTTCTTATAGTTTTGCTTTGCTTTTTTTGTTGTTTCCAACAGAACCACATAACATGAATCATCTTGGAGGGTACCAGGACCAAACAGTCATATGAACACTGAGTGGAAATAAAAAATGATCAGACTCAAACACCAAACCCAAAGTCAATGACAACAGAATAGATACCCAACCTACAACAAGCTATACACAGAGAGGAGCAGTTAACACTGAGGGGCAAAGAGAGAGATATGGGATTCATGCTGGGAATAGGGGTGGAGGGTGGACAAACCTGGTGGTGGGAATGGCCCTGATTTATTGTCATGATGTACCTTAAATATTTCTGTTATTGTGAAAAATTTGTAATTCACTTTGCTCACAATAAAAATTATTTTAAAAAACTTGAGTTAGATTATTAAAAGGGAATCAATAACATAGTAACACAAATCTCAACAAAACTTAAAAGACCTTTTCTTGTATCATACAGGGTCATATCTGTCTGAGTCTCTTAAACAAGGACCTTATTCCCCCAAAGTATCATTATAAGGTGTGCCTCTTTCCTGTCTGATTTCTCACCTACTTTTCACTTTCGACTTTCTGCATGTATTATTCTGAAATGATGTTGTGAATGCTGCAAAATGCAATGAGCAAGGACAGAATTGTTTCAATAGTGAAGGGAAAAAAAGAACTAAGGCAGGGGAAAAAGAGAAAAAGAAAATCTTTCTTTCCTTTTAAAAGATTGGGTGGGAGAACGCACAGGAAAACTCATGCACAAATACATTTTGTTTTGGCCATTTAAACATCAACTCACTCAATCCTCACAGTAAAGTATGAGGCAAATAATGTCATTCCAATTTATGGTTTGTTGTCAGGGTAACTAGGACTTAAATGAAACAAATGTCCTCAGATCACTTACCTAGTGATAGAACAGGGTCCTTTTAAGTACTTGATAAACTGTTATATCAAATTTCCAGAGTCTCATCAACTTATTGATAGTAATTTTTCAATTCAAATGCACATTTGGACTCTGAATTCATTTTTCTACTCCAAATATGAGCCATTAAAAGTAAATATTTTATTAAAATTAATATATATCATGTAATAATATTTAGACACCAACAATATAATGACTTCTTTTTTAGTTTAGAAGATGGACTCTAAAAAAGTTGCATCAACTATCAAAAATTTTAAAGCTTAGATTTACAGAATGAGTTAACTAATTTTGATGCAACCAAGAGGATATATTTTTTCATGTTGCTAAATGCGATAGGTTTGGTTTCTTTATACAGCTAAGTTAGTCTATAGAATTCTTGGTGGGTTTATTCGTTAACATGAGAACAAGAATGTATTTATCTATGTGTTAGAGATTTGAGGGTAAAAGACTGGGGAGAAATAACAAAGTGCTACTTACCAGCAGATAAAAGAAATTGGGACTCAAAAGATAAAATAACAGGTTGGGCAACTGCCTTTATATGACTCACCTGAGTTTGATCCCTGTCATCCCAAGTATCCCCCAAGCACTTCTTTGGTAAACTCAACATAAACAACCTAAGAATCATTGAAGTCCCAGAAACCCAAAAAGAAAATTTTCAGGAAGAATCAATAGAGAAAACCAAAAGATTCCTGGAAACTAATTCAAATGAATATACAAATTATCAGAATTTATGAACATGGTAAAGCAGTATCAAGAGGAAATATTATAGGTTTTGCAAGAACACATCAAGAAGGAAGAAAGGACCTACATAAATAATTTAATTACACAGCTTATAAAATTAGAAAAATGATCAAAGGAATCAAAAGTAGGTAGGCAGAACAAAATAACAAAGCTTAGAGCAGAAATCAATGAAGTAGAAATCCACCACCCAAAATCCAAAATATCAACAAAACAAAAGTTGTTTAAACTGTGAGAGTCAGAGAGCCACACCACACAGTGACCTGCCAAAACAGGCAAACACTCACACAAAAGCATATAATTTTAACAATAATATATTAAACACATATTGCATTTTGCCAGTTTGAGTGATGGTAAAAATCCTGTTCGCCACTCCTGATAGCATATCTAAACAGAAACATCACTATTGAGGAAATTAAAATAGAAATCAAAAGTCTTCCCCAAAAGGGGCTGGAGTGGTGGTGCAAGTGGTAGGGCATTTTCTTGGCATGTGCTAACCTAGGATGGACTGCAATTTGATCCCCTGGCATCCCATATAGTCCCCCAAGCCAGGAACAATTTCTGAGCTCATAGTCAGTAGTACCCCTTAATACAAAACAAAAAAAAAGTCTTCCCAAAAACAAAAGCCAAGACTCAGATGGATTCACTTATGAATTTTTTCAAAACTTTCTAGAGGAATGTTTTCAGACTCTTTTATAAATTTTAAGAAACAGAAACATTTCCAAATAGTTTTTATGAAGCTATCATCCCCTTGATAGCAACAACAGTTAGAGATGCTGCAAAAAGGAAACTACAGACAAATATCCCTAATGAACACAAATGCAAGGATCCTCAACAAAATCCTGATAAATAGAATCTAATGCCTCATCAAGAAGGTCATGCAGCATGACCAAGTAGGCTTTATTTCAGGAATACAAAAATGGTTAAAAATACATAAATCAATCAATATAATATATTATATCAACAAAAGGAAAATAAAAAGCAACATGATCTTATGAACATATGCAGAGAAAAGATTTGATAAGCCCTAACATCCATTATGGATAAAAAAGAAACTCTCAACAAGATGGGAACGGAAGGAACCTTTTACAATATAGTTAAGGCTATCTACCACAAGCCAATGGCAAATAATATTCTCAATGGGTATAATCTAAAAGTCTTTTCTCTAAAATTTGGTACAAGACAAGGCTACTTCCTTCACCACTCCTATTCAACATAGCGCTGGAAGTTATTGTCATAGTAATTAACCAAAAAATGTTATCAAAGACATCCAGATAGGAAAGGAAGAGGTCAAGCTCTCACTGTTTGCAGATCACACGATACTATATATTAGAAAACCCTCAAGATTTTACCAAAAGGCTTATGGAAATAATAGGTTCATATAGCAAAGTGGCAGGTTACAAAATTAACAAAAAATTAAATAGCCTTCTTATATACCAATAATGATAGAGAAGAAATAGATATTGGGGCCCGGAGAGATAGCACAGCGGCATTTGCCTTGCAAGCAGTTGATCCAGAACCAAAGGTGGTTGGTTAGAATCCTGGTGTCCTATATGGTCCCCAGTGCCTGCCAGGAGCTATTTCTGAGCAGACATCCAGGAGTAACCCCTGAGAACCGCCGGGCGTGGCCCAAAAACAAAACAAACAAAAATAAAACAAAAGAAATAGACATTAAAAATCCCATCCACATTAGTGTTACATAAACTCAAATACCTTGTAGTCAACATAACTAAAGAGGTGAATAAAAACTAAAGAAGTTTCTTTTTTACAAAAACCTCCAGATATCGCTTCAAGAAATAAAAGTGGACACAAGGAAATGAAGACATACCTGATTCATAGATTGGGAGGATTAACATCATTTAAATGGTAATATTCCCCAAAGCATTGTAGAGAATTAATGTAATCCCTCTAAGGATACCCATGACATTCTTCAAAGAAGTGGATCAAACACTCCTGAAATTCATTTGGAATAATAAATATCTGTGAATAGATAGAGCAACCCTTTAAATAAAGAATATAAGAGGCATCACTTTTCACAACTTTAAATTGTATTACTAAGCAATAGTCATTAAAACAGCATGGTATTGGAATAAAGACAAACCTGCAGATCAGTGGAATAGACTTGAATATTCAGAGAATTTTTCCCAGACATACAATCAATTAATTTTTAACAAAGGGACAAGAAATGCAAAATGATGCAAGGAAAGTCTCTTCAAAAAGTGGTGCTGGGACAATTGCTTAGCCACATGCAGAAAAGTAAACTCAGAACTCCATCTAAACCATGCACAAAAGTCAAATCCAACCCCAAACCATAAGGTATAGAACAACATGTAGGTAAAAAAACATTCCATTATATTGAAACTAAAGGCATCTTCAAGGAGGAAACATCACTCTCCAAACAAGTGTAAGTGGAAATAAATAGATGGGACTATATTAAACTGAAAAGTTTCTGCACCTCAAAGGAAATAGTTACTAGGGCACAAAGGTCACACACAGAATTAGAGAAACTGTTCATTCAATGCCCATTTAGATGAGGGGCTAATATCTAAGATATACAAAGTACAGACAGAAATTAACAATGAAACAAATTTTACCTCATCGAAAAATGGGGAGAATTAATGATTAGACACTTCCTTAAAGAAGAAATACAAATGACCAAAAGGCACACGATAAAATGCTCCACATCACTAATCATCAGGGATATTTGAATCAAAACAATGAGGTACCATCTTATGCCACAGAGATTGGCACACATCACAAAGAACAAGAACAATAAGTGATGGCAGGGACGTGGAAAGAAAGGAACTCTCATTCACTGCTGTTAGGAATGCCATCTAATTTAGCCTTTCTTGAAATCATTATGGAGATTCCTCAAAACACTTGACATTGAGCCACCATATCATCCAGCTATACCACTTTTAGGGATATACCATAGGAACAGAAAAGTATAATACAAAAATGCTCTCTTCACACCTATTTCATTGCAGTGCTATTTACTATAGCCAGAATCTGGAAACAACCCAGATACCCAATAGCAGATAAATGGCTAAAGAAACCGTGGTACATAATGCACAATCAATGGAATACTATGCAGACATGAGGAGAGAAAAAGTCATGAAATTTCCCTATAAATGGATGAACATAGAAACTATTATGCTGATTGAAATAAGTCAGATGGAGAGCAATAGACACAATAGTCTCACTCATCTATGGGTTTTAAGGAAAATAAAAGACAATATTGTAATAATATCCAGAGGAAATAGAGATGAGGGCTGGAAGGACTGACCCAACTATATAAAGCTTACCACATTGAGTGGTGAGTGCAGTTAGAGAAATAACTACAGTAATAACTATCATGACAATGGTCATCAGTGAGTTAATTAGAATGCCTGTCTCAAATACAGGGATTGGGTTTGGTTCGGGTGGATGGGGTCATTGGTGGTGGGAATGTTGTACTAGTTAAGAGATTTTTTTTTATGACTGAAATCCAACTACTATAATGTTTATAACAATGTTTCTTAGATAAAGATATAATTTTATAAAAAAAAACAAGAGTTAAAAATAAATAAATTGGTCCTGTTTCAAGGGGATTCCACCTGTTGCCAGAGATCAAACACAGGTCTATGCTCAGTCAGCAGCATGCAAGGAAAATGCTCTACAACTTTGCTACCACTCTGAACCCTTGGGTTTATACTTTTAATCTTATACAAGTTTTTTTAAAGATAATATGAGGCAGCAGTACTTAGGGCCTACTCCTGGCTCTGTGCTTAGGGATTCCTTTTGGCAGACTCAGGGTTGCTGGAAATTGAACCAGGGTCAGCATCTTACAAGACCAGTATATTAAACACAGTGCTATTTCTCTAGCTCTTAATATCATTCAAGGATTTTTTTTTTCATTTTTTGACTATTTATGGTGATTCTCAGGGTTATTCCTGACTCTACACTCAGGTGTTCAGGGCACCATATGGGATGTCATGAATTTACCAGTTTGGCTTTATACAGAGCAAGTGTCCTACCTCCTGTATTATATCTCTGGCCCAATATTACTCAAATTTTAAGAGACAAGAGGGAGAATTTCTGATGACTACATCTTGGTACTTAATTACATTCCCAGTAATGAGATCCAGAAATCCTTAGAGAAATTGCTAGCTGAACTAGAACAGATAAAATGCAAGATAAGGCAAAAGAAAATAAGGAAGTAAATAAATTGTTTTCAGGTATAAATTTTGCATTGATTGAGCTTTATCAATCAAATGAGAGTACAAATTCACCGAGCTGTAGTAATCTGAGCAACAAAATTATAATAGAACTTAATTACAATTTAATAAGTGATAAAATATTTATGAGTCTCTACTTATATAAATTAAATATTTGATTAATAAATAAATAGAAAATAAAAGACAAACCTAAAATCATCTAAGAATGAGCATTTATGTTCCTCTTTTTTAGTAGAGATACTATTTCTCTCCTTTCCTTAAGGGTGGGATATATATGACTTTATTCCAAAAAACAATATGTATAAGAAGATATTAATTTTAGAGGGTGAAAATATAATAAATACTATTTCAAATTATCCAGGTCTACAGTAGTAGAGAGTTTCACAAGATGAGATTTATCTTTTGTTTTATTTTGTGGCCACACTCAGCAATGTTTAGGGGTTATTCCTGGCTCTGCACTTAGAAATCACTCCTGACTTGGGGGCCATATGGTTTGCCGGAATCAAACCAGGATTAGTCCTGGATCTGCCACATGCAAAGCAATTTCCCTACCACTGTACTAACACTCTGGTCTCCATGAGATTTATCTTTAACCTGATGTGTTTTGTTTTCCTGCCATCTTCTTACTACAGAGATATAAAAGAATATGGAGTAAATTTAAGTTTGGGCTTAAATTAATTATCAGTCTCTATGTCCCTCTATAATATTCAGATATATTCATAATATACATTATGGGTAGTAAAAGGATGCTGTTTATTTAAGTTGGAATATAATTTGTAAATTTAAAATTTAATTTTATTTATATAGGAATTTAAAACATATTGTCATTGATAATAGATTAAATTTTATGGGAAGCACATTATGTTATGGCCACAAAGACACAATTCTTAACCCTTGACTACCAATGTTTCTTATTATCTTCAATTTACTGAAGAAGCTGGAATTACAATGCAAATTTACAAGAACACTCTTTAAAAAGATGATACACTTATATCAATGTTCAGTACTGAAAAACTTCCACATTATCAGCTAAATTCAGGCCAGTTCAATTGAGGCACAGTAAGATATATTAAACCCATATTTCCCAATTAGGGAATAGTGTGCTTCTTAAATTGTTAAAGTAAAAACAAGAAGTTACAGCAACACCATTAGAATTAAATTCAACACATTAGAATTAAATGAGACTCTTCAGTGAAAAAAATACCCTGGACCCTACTTTATAGAAATAGGAGCAGGAAAGAATAAATACGGAGGTGGAAATGTAAAGAGGTGGTGGGAGGTAGCAGGGTCAGCGGTCAGAGTCTTTGGTCACACATAGGTGGTGTAGAGGTGTGACATCTAAAACACAGAGCTAATCACACCGAAAGGATGAGACTCAGACTACAATAACCAAACTGAAAACATGCCTATTAAGGAGGCTGGAAAGGCAGTTTGTAGGGAAGGTGCAGACTGTGGTGAAGGGAAGTTCAAACTGCTAGTGGATTTGTATTAGAACATTGTGTGTCTGAAACTCTACTAAGAGCAACTATGTAAAATAAATCAAGATGCTTTAATAAAATTATTTTTTAAACAATTTTAATCTTTAAAAGGGCAATGCAGAACTATAGCAGAGATACTGGAAGACTAAAGGGGCAATGCAATTCAATGAGGTTTCAAACACTTCTAATATAATTTTAATCTAGACATTTTCATTGAATCATAAACATATACAAATATTGATTTTCTGAAATGATAGATCAGATCTCAGTAAAGTATGAAAGAATGTATTTTTTTTACTTCTTACTATTTATCTGTGGTAAAAAGGGCACATACAAATATGCCAATAAAAGATTTGACAAAATGTAAAAGAAAGTTGATCTACAGATATGGAAGTAGAATAGTTTAGCTTGGGTTGTAGGGAAAATACATCAGGAGGTTGCTAGTTAAAGAATTTCTGTTTGGGATGATGTAAAATTTGGTGGATTTATTTTTGCCATTGAATTACATACGTCATCGCCAAAATGGCAAATTTATGCTACATATATCTGCTCACTGTTGAAACATATTCATGGGGCCCGGGAGATAGCATGGAGGTAAGGCGTTTGCCTTTCATGCAAAAGGTCATCGTTTCCAATCCCGGTGCCCCATATGGTCCCCTGTGCCTGCCAGGAGCAATTTCTGAGCATGGAGCTAGGAGTAACCCCTGAGCACTGCCGGGTGTGACCCAAAAAAACAAAAAAACAAAACAAAAAGAAAAAGAAACATATTCTGCTTTTACACAAAACAAATGTGTTCCTCCAAACTTCCTCTTTCTTTTCTTCAAGCCTTTTAACTTGTAAAAGTCCATCTGAAGCCCACTCAAATTTCCCCCCTCCTGGTAGAATTTTACTTGTAGAATAAAAAGAGATTTTGGTTTGTCTTGACCCTCTGGTGGATAATAACCACAAAAATTCCCTTTAGTGGGACTAAGTGTACAGTGTCCTTCACCAGAACACTGGTGTACATGGCCCCATTCTGAATGGCTTCTTGCTTCTCTAATCCATCTACCTGCATTTCTTGCACTAGACAGTATATTCCAGTATCCCTAAAGATTCTCCCATACATATGCCCAAGATTGGTGATGTGCCTTCTCAGTGGTGATGAGTTCTCCACCTGAAGGTTTTCCCAGGGCTGATTGTTCACTACTGACAATAAGTCAGAGAAACCCTTATCTCCCAGGGATGATGAGCTGGCTACCATCTCTGCAGATTCAGAGTCTGAAAATGGCTCGACCAGAGGTACCCTGTCCCCAAGCCCTGAGTCAGGTGGACTGTTGCATATGTAAACATTTCTAATCTTATCATGATTTGGAATTTCTATGTATAAACATTTCTGGACCCACCCTGATCCTACCCTGATCAGTGATTGGACCCTACTCTAGGGTGGGACCTGGCTTTCTGGACCCACCCTGATCCTACCCTGATCAGTGATTGGACCCTACTCTAGGGTGGGACCTGGCTTTCTGC
>PVKC010035222.1:0-13515 GCA_004027635.1 Crocidura indochinensis | reverse complement strand
AACCTGGAAATACATATTGCAGTTATGTGTTAAAGACAAGTTAACAGAACTCATGAATACCAATTATTCACTCACCTTTAACACCATGCTAACATGTTTTTCTGAAAATAGAGAAAGAATGAAGAGTTGCAAGCAGAGAACAAGGTGAAGCAGGTGAAATATGTAAGGAATAGAAGCCTCATTAGCAACAAAATTCATCTCTGGTAGCCATCTCAAAAATTAATGTCAAACTCACCCAACTTCTTGATTTTGTTTAATTTTAGCAATAAATATTAAGCCCAAATGCACCAGCAATATAAGATACCACTATTGCTTTTTGCAAAGGCATACTAAAAAGGGGGAAATTTTACATATAAAAACAAGCTCTTATCTACTAGGGATAATAGCTCATACTTTTTTGCAATACAGGGGCACCTCCTACCTTGAACATATATCATGTGGTCCCAACTCAGACTCCATGTATTAGACAGTGACTGTCCAACCCCAAACCCTAGATCTCAGATATAGAACTGGCACAGTTCTCTGCAACAGCTCCAGGAAACAAACTCCCTCTGGGACATTCTTAATACTGCTCTGACACAAATATGCACCAGTTTTGGTATGACATCCTGACAAAGAGGAAATGACAACAACTTGGTCTAAGAGCAGGCTGACTCTTCTCAACACCTAACAATAAGATGAAATCAGAAGACACATCATCCTTTGATCAGTGCAAAAGCCAAGATTGCTAACTACAGAAGACTGACTGTGACCACCATAACTGAGGAGAAAGTATCCTGGAGCCAATAAGAAAGGCCCGTGTCTAGGCTTTGGCCTACGATCTGTACAACAACCAAGATCTCTAATTCCAGAGGTCTGACTGAGACAACTACAAATGAGTAGAACTTCTGGAAACATAATAAAAGACTATCCTAGGCTTCATTCTAGGATCAGTGCAAAAATCAAGACCACCAACTATAGACAGCTGATTAAATCAACAGTGATGGAACAGAACTTCTGGAACTGTAAAGAAAGACTCCATTCTAGGGCATGCAAATGCTAAGATGACTAGCTATAGAGGCCTGATTTTATCATCCACGATGGAGTAGAAAACTTCCAGACATTACAAAAGGACCTAGGTGAGAGTAAAAGAGCATGTACAGAGTCTGTAGTTATACCCATGACAGTATACCTCAATGGTGGAGAAACCCTGTTCTCGTAGGCCTGGGGAATTCCCTTTACTATCTCACATTTTTTACTGTGCCTATGCAAAAAAAAAGTACAAATTATTTTTTTTTTTTTGTAATTATTGTTGCTTTGGGGGTTTCTTCGTTTGTTTTTTTCTTCTTTTTTCTCTTTCTCTTTTCTTTGCCCTTTTTTCTTTTTTTCCCTCTGCTTTGATTCATCTTTATTTCAGGACCATGGTTAGTGTTTGTTGTTGCTTTTCAAGCTTTTTGTTTGTTTCATTTTGGGTTTGATTTTTCTTGTATTATTTTTATGTTTTCCTTCCTTTTCCCTTTCTTTTCTTAAACTGAGATTTATAGTCTCTAGAAGGACTCTTCCTGCTTTTTGCTTTCTCAAATTTTTGCCACCCCCTTTTTCTTTTCTTTCCTTTCCTTTCCTTTCCTTTCCTTTCCTTTCCTTTCCTTTCCTTTCCTTTCCTTTCCTTTCCTTTCCTTTCCTTTCCTTTCCTTTCCTTTCCTTTCCTTTCCTTTTCTTTTTCTTACCTTCAAACAGAAACTTGAATCATATTGTTCTGCCTCACAAATTAGGGGGAAATAATGGAGGGCACCAAGACCAAACAGTCGTATGAACATTGAGTAGAAATAAAAAAATGACCAGACTTGAACACCAAATCCAAAGCCAACTACAACAGAAACGACACCCAATCTACAATAGGCTAGACACAGAATGGACCACTTATACTAGCAGCCCTGGGGGTAAAGGAGGGGCGAAATGGGTTGCATGCTGGGAACAGGGGTGAAGGGAAGACAACATTGGTGATGGGAATGCCCCTGATTCAATGTCACTATGTACCTGAAATACTACCGTGAATGATTTGTAATCGACTTTGGTCTAAATAAAAATCATTAATATAAAAAAGAAAGTGAATGCTAAATGAACAACTGAAATTCATTATTTATATTTATAATAAAACAATTTGAATAATTTAAAATTAATGTTATAATTAAAATTTTTGCTGCTGTAAAAATATTAAGCCCTATTAATTCTAGATCATCATTAATTCTCAGTGACTCCAGTCTTGTGTGCTTGTTCTCTCTCTCCCTCTCTATTTTGCTATCTATGTCTTATTGTTTATTTCTCTTCCCTGAGTGTGATCAAAATGTGTCACATTATACCTTTTTCAGAATTTACAAATATCTTTCCCAAGTTTCATGATGTTAGCGATAAAGAATTCTTGTAATCACATAGAAGCAGTCAAAATAACCATTGGTCATTGATTGAATACGATCAATGCAAATTTCTTTGATATTGCTTTTTTACAGTTATCACTTTTCTAAGTATTTTACTTAGAGATGAGGTATTAAACTCAGTACTTGAAGATATGGGGATTAGATTAATTTCCACACATTCTGTAGAAAGAAATAAATCTGTATTATTTAAATTTCCACTTTCTATCATTATATATTTGGTTATTTAACTTTTTCTATCAATATAAATTCATTCAGATTTATTTTATATTTAAAGTCATACAATAATATATATCATTAAGTTTATTGTTCAAATTATTCTAATTTCAATTAGTAATTAACCTATATATACTTTGTATTGCTGACATTGAGTCTGTTTTATTCTGCTGGAAATGTTTTTCTCTGGCATGTAAATTCCCTGGTATGTTATAATTTCTGTTCCTCATTTTAAAATTAGTCATCACTTTTAAACATTCTTTTAAGATTCTCACTTTGAAATTGTGAAACAAAGACATGTAGATTAGTTGTGATTTTTGTTATTGAAGTCTAATAGTTTATAGCAATATTTATTTTGTTTTGCTTTGTTTGGGGAGGCAGCATATCAGACTGCACTCAGGGGTTACTCCTGGCACTGTGCTCAAAAATCATTCCTTAGTCAGTGGATTCCTTAGTCATATGGGTTGCAGGGGATTGAATTCGTACCTGTCCTGGGTCAGCCATGTAACTGCCATAATACTGTGCTACCACTCAAGACCCTAGTTTATAGACATTCTTAATGCAAAATTCCTGACATAATTTTTAAAATATTCTAAGCTAAGTCTAAGTAATTTAAAGCTCCCAGTTTATAGACATTCTTACTGCAAAATTCCTGGCATAATTTTTAAAATATTCTAAGCTAAGTCTAAGTAAATCTAACTAATCATATTCAATTTTGGTAAGAATATTATAGATGATTATCAGATTTAGTATGCTGTTTCCTACAAAGCAACTATACTATTTTCAACATTAAATTGAAATGCTGAACAACTTAAAGCAATTAGACATTAGATTTTTAGTTTTAATATTTTCTATATATTAATTTTGATTTAATTTTCCATAAAATATTAAATATAATAATATTTGGAGTCACAAATGCAAAAAATAAATCTATTATTTTAGAAACCATTACAACAATAATAGTTGGATATGATTATTCTGAACAAGAAGTAGGTTCTAAATACAGATAACATTATTCTTATGATATTTTTAACAGTATTCTGAAATACAGTGACTAATTAGTGAAAGAAGGAATATTAAAATACAGAGAGAGAGAGGAAAATATCTGACACAGAGGAAGGCATTTTAGAGTTGTGCAGGGTAACTAAGAATATATGTGGTGGAAATGGATACTAATGAAGGGATGAGTATTGGACATTATGTGACTGAAACTCAATCATATACAACTTGGTAAATGCTTATCTTATAGTTATTCTATTTAAGGACTGATTTTTCTAATTTTTATAGTTTAAGCTTTCATCAAGAAAATAAAGGATAGGGACCCTAATTCTCTTTTTTGGGTACTTTCTCAGTCTGCTTATAGTAGGTATGAGGGTGATTTTTCATAAAAAACTGAACATGTTTTAGTTCTTTAATTTCTTCGATGATCTTAAAATATTTTGGAACTAAGTCTCCTTCAAAGTTCTGAAATAGTTTAATAGTGAATCAATCTAGGCAAGTTCTCTTATTTGGGGGGATTTATTTTAATTGCCATTTCAGAATGGCAATGCTACCATTACCTTGACAGTGATAGAACTATTTAGGTATGCCAAATCAACTTGGTTCAGCATTGGGATATTCTAGAAGAGCAATAATTTATCCATTTCTTCTAGATTTTCTTACTTTGTGGCATAAAGTTTCTTGAAGTAGTCTGTTTATCCTTTTAATTTCTGTAGATGCTAATATTAAATTCTTTCATAATTTAATTTTTATGTTTAATGATGTTAATTTTAAGTTCTGGGAGATGATGAAACATTCCTTCTTTATTTTTTTATTTATTTTATTGGGATTTTTCTATTATTTTGTGAGCCTTACTGATGGTTCATTGATCTTTCTTATATTTTTTGAAGAACAAACTTTTTACTTTCATTGCTCTTTTGTGGTTTCAGTTCATTAATTTCTGCAATGTCTTATTATTTCCATCCTCCTGATTTCTTGGTCATTTTCCAATTTCTAAAGTAGTGCAATAAATTTATTTATTAGGTTTTTCTTCCTTCCTGATAAATGCTTATAAAGCTATAAATTTTCCTCTTAATATTGCTTTTGCTATATCCCATAAATTCTAATAGTTTGTTCCCTCATCCTCATTTATTTCCAGAAAAGTTAATGTGAAATTTTTTAACAATAATTTTTATTTTGAGCAAAGTGGGTTACAAACCTTCACAGTAATATTTTAAGTACATATTAATATTGAATCAGGGGAATTCCCACCACCAAAGTTGTCCTCCCCTCACCCCTAATTTTTGCATGTAAAGAAAGATCTTGTTGACAATAATATTTTAGGTACATGATAACTTAATATCAGGGGGATTCCCTTCACCGAATTGTTCTCCATACACCTCCATTCCCATCGTACCTCCCATATCTACCTCTCTCAGCCCCAGGCCTGCAAAGTACGTGGTCTCCTCTGTGCCTAACTTGCTACCCAGTGGTCTTACACCTGTGTGGTCTTGATAGCTCCCTTATTTCCTCCTGTAACTGGGGATCTGGACTAGATAGGTCAAGTTACATGGTTTTGTTTGAAGAAGGGAAACATGGTTTTGTTTGAAGAAGGGAAAAGTAATACACTGGAGTAAAAATCATATACACCGAAAATGGACGGTATCCTTCTAGAGGCTCTCATCCTCGGTTTGAGAGACGCAGGGGAAAACGGTGAATCACTCCAGCAGTCCAGAAAGGAGTGTCACTTGAAATAATATATCCAGTGAGCATTCCAGCAATAAAGGTAAAAAAAAAGTCATGATCTTGATATAAAAACATGGCAGAGCACATAAAGAAAGAAGAGAAAGGAAGAATATATATAAATATATATTATACATATATTATTATATATTTATATATATGTAAATTGATACATTAACTTTAATAACCACTTCAAAACAAAGAAATCGACAAAAGCTGATAAATAAAAATTAAAATATAATAAAATAAATTTTGAAAAAAGGGAGAAAAATTATTTTGTGCCTTTTACAGGCACTGTAAATATTGGGGTAATTCAAAGAGGAATTCCCTTGGCCTAAGAGATACAGGTTTTCTCTACCCTTAGAGTATATTGTCATGGGATTAACTATAGACTCCGTACAGGCTCATTTATTCTTCTCTTGATGCTTTCGTGGTGTTTGGAAGACTTTTGCTCTGTCCTGGGTGATAAAATCAGACCTCCGTATCTAAAGATCTCGGTATCTACACCAGTCAAGGTGTGGAACTTGTGATGAAGTCTTTGTTTGTGGTTCTAGAAGTTCTGCTCCCTCAGTGTCATTTTAATCCTTCTTCTGAGGTTGGCGGTTTTGGTCTTTGCGTTGATCCTAGGATGTTTCCAGACGGCCCATTCTGTTGCAATTCCCCCAGACGGACCTTTGGAGCTGGAGATCATGGTTGTTGTGCAGGCCATAGCTCAAATTCTAGACTACGGCATTTTTTTTTTTTTTTTGGTTACAGGATACATACAGTCTGGTCATGATTCTATCAGCCTGTCATCTGCAGATCGCAATCTTGCCTTTGGACGGACCAAAGGGAGACAAGTCTTCTGATTTTGTCTTATCTTTCTATGGTGGGGTAGGGTATCCTTGTTCTAGGTCAAGTTGTTCCCATTTTCCTCATTGTCAGCATATCCTAGTAGAGCTGGCACTTGATGGTGTCCCAGCAGTATTAAGGATGTCCCAGACAGGATTTGTTTCCTGTAGTTGTGAAAAACTGTGTCATTTCTATGTCTGGGATCCAGGGTTCAATGTGAAATTTTTTGGTTGAGGAATCATACCCTGAGATGCTCAAGAATTAATTTGTCTCTGTGGTCAGGAATATTACTCCTGATAGTGCTCAGGGTACCATATATGGTATCATGGATCAATGAAGGGAACCCTTATGGCAAGCAAGTAAATATTTTTTTGGTTTTTGGGTCACACCCAGCAGTGCACAGGGGTTACTCCTGGTTCCATGCTCAGAAATTGCTCCTGGCAGGCACGGGGGACCATATGGGGCACCTAGATTCGAACCGATGGCCTTTTGCATGAAAGGCAAACGCCTTACCTCCATGCTATCTCCCGGGCCCCAGCAAGCAAGTAATTTAATCCTTGTAATAATTCTAAGCTCCCCAATTTAATCAAAATTATATTAAAAAAGTGTAAAGGATAATTATTAATTCATTTTATTCAGTAACAGAACACATCAAAAAACTATAATCTCTCCTCTGCTCACATGACTTTATTATAAGAACCCACTTAGAGAAATGTGTCAAGTGACTTATGATTAAAGAAGTTGTATTTGAAATGTAATGTCACACAGACATGACAAAAATATAATATATTAAAATTTTAGGCAACATACTTTGAGCTGGATAGGAATCATCAAACTATAAATAATAGTGATTCTACTCCTATGCGTGATAGGGTATTATAATGAAAAAAATCGACAAATCCAATTTTATATTCTGACTGAAGATCTAATGTTTCCAGAAAGGGTAGTGAAAGAAATTGAAATGGAGCAGTAGGGTTATTTGCACTTTTGTGGTAAAATGGTGAGACAAGTATATTTGTGATGCTGTGAAATAATATTCTTAGTATATAAAAATAAAGAACCTTTGAAAATGTCATCTGTGAACTGATTTCCTCTTTCAATGACATATCAGTGCCAGTCATTACAAGGAATAGATCTTGAGATGGAATTTATTTAAAATCTTTAAATATTTCTTTGTTTATGCTTGGGCCACACCCGGTAACTCTCAGGGGTTACTCCTGGCTAGTGCTCAGAAAATACTCCTAGCTTGGGAGACCATATGGGATGCCGGGGGATTGAACTGCAGTCCATCCTAGGCTACTGATTGCAATGCAAACGTCCTACCACTTGCACCATTGCTCTGGTTCTGCTTTAAATATTTTTAACCATACTATCTCAACAGAATAAAACTCAAAATGTTATTTTAAAAATCTATAATCTACTAGGTGATGAAAATATGAATGTGTAAGTCTTTAGGGCTTTACACAACTGAAATTATGAGATTAGAAGTTAATAAAATAATAGAAAAGATTGAGATTATGGGCCTGATATTTCATAAGGTAAATAACATTTAGTCCTATAAATCTCTTCATGCTTAGTACAAATTCAACATAATATTGGGACATAATAATCAACAAAAATATTAGAAGGCAATAGCAACATGATACTTGAAGCAATTTCAGATATAAATTTGTTATCATGTCCCACACTTTAAAAAATGCGCTCTTATCCCTGACTTTTAGAGAAATAAATTTTAAAAAGAATATTTTATTGGTAGGATTATTATTCCAACTTCAGTAACTTGCCTAGCAAGAGAAGAAAACTCTGACACTTCCTTACTTCAGAAGTCAGTCTTCTGGAATTTATTTCTTAACAAAAATTCTGTTTAATATATATTCAAATGAATCAAAAATAATATATAATTAATTTGTTCTGTAATTTCTTATTAATTTTTGTGAAAGCAAAGGTCCTCTGAAGCCTTGGTACTCCATCTTTAGATTTAGTGACTCAAATTGGAAATTAATACAATGTAGATTACAACAAACTGAACACATTTCCTGTAAATATACTTTTATTTATCATGTGTATCATATAATATGAATAACCCAGAGAGAATTAAAATATATGGGGATAAATATGTAAATACATTATAGAGGAACTAAAGAATCCACAGACAAATTTATTTATCTTGTCAGGTTTGGAAGATATGACACGTATCTACATGAATTACACCCCAGAAAAAATTGTCTTTCTGTTCTGAAATTAAGAAAATTGACTTTTCATAATTTCAATGTATTTTGTTATCTATTAGTTGCATATGCTATCAAATGTTATAATCATTTAGACTCATATGTTATTTTTATTCCTAACTTAACTATTTTCATAATCTTCATTTTTGTCCTCACAAGATTAAATAGCAATGTAATAAATTTTTATAATTGTTTAGTAATTGTTCTAATAGACTATTGAAATAGTGATGTTACCCCAGTCTGTTTGCAGAATTTATATCATCTACCCTTTCCTCATGTAGTTATCATATCTTTACATTTCAGCTTCTCAGAGCCCGGTTTTTAAGACTTGCAGATTGCAACACTAATCACTTAGGTTTCTGTTTCTGAAATCACCAGAGTCAAGTCAGTTCTGGTACAATTACCTAAAATTTTAGAAAAGTAGCAATTATGTTTTTATTTTACAATATGAACAAAAATGCATGTTTCTTTAACTTCAATGAGCTAAAATAAAACAGTTTGTGTAATTTGGGATATTTAATATTTAGTTACAGCATCACCAAATGTGGAGAAATGTCATTTATCTTCTTTATCTATTTTTTCTTGATCATTTTCATTCTGATTTATGGTTGAATTAGTTATTATTCCACCTAATCAAATTATAGACTTCTTTACACTAAGACTAATATATCACTTTCTGCATATCATTGCATAATTATTGCAGATGTATGCCAACTTATGGAGATTTGTAAATTCCTTAGTCATGTCATTCTTATATGAAGACATATATGTGTGTTGTGCTGACTGTACAGTAAAGTGTATGTAATCTATTCATTAAAAGGCAGCAGAGTTGTCAAATTGTTCTTTGAAGGTGACTAATTTCTATTTGATATTGTGTCATCATTTAAAAATCACATGCTTCTAGAAGATAACTAATCAATTATAATAATAGATTTTAAAATAATAAATTTAAGATTATTATCAAGTTTATTTTTCTATGTTTATCATTTAAAAGTAGGAACTGGCACTCATATAGTCATATGTTTGCAACTCTTTTATGGAACACACATTATTCTGAACTACTATATCATAACCTAATGCAAAATTGAGAGTAATTTGCTTTGGGTGTCGATCCTAACTCCATCAAGTTTGCAGATAGTGCTTTTAATATGTGGTCAGAATTCTACTGGAAAACTAGGTGGTAATTAAGAAGTAAGAACTCTACCAGTAATAAAACAATTTACAGATAAAGAAAAAAGTATTCTGATGACAATAAATAAAGGTAGCATCTATGAGATATTTCATTATGTGTTTCAGCACTACACTTTCAAATAATAATAAAAAAAACCCTCTTCTTAGAGGAATAATTACCAAACATGATTGCCATCAGGATGATTCATCAAGTTCAAAACACAGCTGTAGGCACTATATTTTTTCAGGAAATAAGTTTGATATTAAAGTAAAAAGAAACCCAGGAAATGTCCTTCTTCTAAAGTAAAACTTAATTTTACCTATTCATTTGCTTATTGAATTTTATTTCATAAAGAGTAAGACACTGTATGTGTTATGTTTGTATGCATGCACAGGAACATTGGTGTCCAAGACAGTTTTTCAAGAAATGACAGAAGTGTTGATTCTAGAATCATGGTAATCCTTTAATTAAAGATGGCTTATTTTATTCTGAATTTGTAAAGCAATTGAACAGGTGCTAAAATGTCAGTAACCTTCTTTTAGTGCATCCTCATTACTTTGCTTATTTCTGACTTTTTAAAAGCTGAATTTGAAGTACCATCAAGATGAAGTGGCTTTTTTGCAATGTTCCAAGAATTGAATTTCAATTCTGGTTGATAATGCCAGGTCCCAATACGCTGATGTTATTTCCATCAGTTAATTCCTTTTGTAATATACTTTGTCATAGTTTTCATCTGATGCATGAATCCAATTTTCTGTTAAACAATATCAGAATTATCTAAGTCAACATGAGCATTCTCAAGTGAAATAAAATAAGACATCAGAGAGGTAATGTCTTCAGAAAATTTTATTTCTTAAACCAGATTTCAATTAAATTAGAAAGAAACTTTAGTATATAAGTTGGGTATTGAAACTTTATTTCTTAATAATAAAAGATACTGAAATAGAAAATATAATGATAAAATATAGGGAGACCAACAGATTTGACTTTTATAAACTAGTACTTTTAAATGTAGTCATGATTAACTAATAATACATTTTAAGTAATATAATATATATTAATAGTTTATTTCATAGCTATATATTTTAACACTAAACTTTCTATTGAGAAGAAAATTTATCTTGTTAACAGCAGTGCTATTTTAAATAATGTGTTAGAGAAACATAAATATTCATTATTAGCAAGCATTTAAACTATAATTTATAGTTAGACCAAATTTTCCTACTGTGCTTCCTCCTTGTTACATGGCTCATTGTTTCTTAAAGAACAGTATGAATAAAATTAATTTGTGGTGCTTATTGAGTATGATGATTCCTGGTCTTCTTATTTAAAATTCCATTATTAGAACTTTGAACAGTTCAATTTTATGAATGAAAAATTTTGAGAAACTCAAATTGAAATATGTTAAATTTTTATGAATTATGTATATATATGGTTTTGGGGGCCACACACGGCTATGCTCAGGGGTTATTCCTGGCTATCTGCTCAGAAATAGTTCCTGGAAGGCACGGGGGATCATATGGGACACCGGAATTCGAACCAACCACCTTAGGTCCTGGATCAGCGGCTGCTTGCAAGGTGGCAATCGCTGCTGTGCTATCTCTCCAGCCCCCATGAATTATATTTTATTTTATTATTTTATTTGCTTATTTTTGGGGTTTGGATCACACCCAGTGAGGCTTAGGAGTTACCTCTGACTATGCACTCAGAAATCTCTTCTGGCTTGGGGGTCCATATGGAACTCTGCGGATCCAACCAAGGTCTGTCCTGAATCATCCATATGCAAGACAAATACCCTTCCGTTGTGCTATGGCCCCAGTCTCAATATCCAAGAATTTTAAAATCATGTATCTTTGAAATTAAATTTGTGTATTATATTCCTAAATATTACATTTTGCTACTTATTGGAATTCATTAAATTTGATTCAAGGTACTGTTTAAATAAGAACTTTATTCTTTTGCCCACAGAAATAAAAAAGAGGTTTTTTGCTTATAGGAAGCTGGAGAATTGGAAGTTTCTTTAAGAAATGTGTTGATAATACCTTGGCATGAAATTACAACCAACATGCTTTATGGACCTTCTTCTTACCCTCCTAATCGTGAACTGGTGCATGCTACCGACTCAATACCAGAAGGACCACAGCTCAAGGTCACTTCCCTCATTGCTACAAATAATTTCACAAATTGAACAAGATAAGGTATTTGGGGCCTGGGAGATAGCATGGAGGTAAGGCGTTTGCCTTTCATGCAAAAGGTCATCGGTTCGAATCCCGGTGCCCCATATGGTCCCCCGTGCCTGCCAGGAGCAATTTCTGAGCATGGAACCAGGAGTAAACCCTGAGCACGGCCGGGTGTGACCCAAAAACCAAAAAAAAAGATAAGGTATTTGATGAAAAAATACCCCGAACTCCACCACCCCCACAAGAATATCTCAAAAGACTCAATAGGGAAGCCTATATTTCCCTTATGGGTTTAATACCTCTATAATACTACCTCCTAGTCTGATTATCCCCAAAAGTAACTTAGCCTCATGAATAACAATTTTAATGCCTTTTTAAAAAATATTATTATTTATTTCCTCTATTATATATCTATATATAGATATATTTTTTTCTCTCTTTCTCTCTCCAACCTCACATGTTTTGGATCTGCTTGGTACAAAAACCTACAAGAAAAGTCTTGCCTGGGGTAAAAGCTCGGATAAAAACCAGGTCACAGAGATTGTGCAGACTATCATTCTTAACTCCAAATCCACTGGCAATATAATATGTCACCATACCCTTTTGCATAAGCACTCTAAATAAAGGGAAATATTATACACAGAAAGAAGCTCTTATCTATTTGGGATAAGAACCCATACTTTTTATAATGCAAGGTCGCCTCCCATCCTGTGCTTGTGTCATGTGGACCCAACTTAGACTCCATGCGTTTGGACAGCGGCTGTCCAATCCAGAACCCCAGATTCCAAATGTGGAACCCACACAGGTCCCAGCAACAGTGCCAGTAACCAAACTCCTATCAGAGCAACTCCGAATTTCGTCCAGGCACCAACTTATACCAGTTTTTTTTTTTTTTTGGAGTAGACTGTACTTTATGAGCAGTGAATGCACTGACATTTATAATAATCCTCTAATCTGAGAACATACTTAATTTAATTTTATTTTTTTTAATTTTATTTTAATCATAGTGGTTTACATGATATTCACAGTAATATTCCATTTACAAATAAACATTGAATCAGGGGAATTCCCATCACCAAGTTGTCCTCCCTCCTGACATGAGGAAATGGCAACAACTTGAGCTAAGAGAGGGCTGCTCTATCTCAGCACCTAAGGGTATGATACAATTGGGAGACATGTCATTCTTTGCCCTAAGCAAAAACCAAAATTACTATTTACAGAAGACTGACTTTGACAAACATGGTCTGGACAGAATATATCGAGGAACCAATCAGGAAGTTCCTAGCATAGGCCTCGGCCTAGAATTTGTACAAAAACCAAGATCTCTAATTCCAGAGGTCTGACTTTGACAACTGCGACTGAGCAGAAATTCTGGAACCATGCTGAAAGACTATACCCTAGGCTCTGTTCTAAGATCTGAACAAAAACCAAGACCACTAATTACAGGAGACTGATTACAACAGTAATGGAACAGAACTCCTAGAACCATAAAGAAAAACTCTCTCCTGGCATTCACTCTATGAGCTACCCAAATAGCAAGAGCTCCAGCTACAGAAGAGGGATGTCATCACCGCATCTGAGTGGAAATATTTCCTGGAATGATAAAAAAGAGTTGGGGTCTTTTGTCTTGAGTAAGTATAGAGCCTGTAGTTGTTCCCATGGCAATATGCGTCAAAGGTGAAGAAACCCTGTATCTCTTAGGCCAAGGGAATTCCTGTTCTAATTCCCAATATTTACCATGCCTATGCAAAAAAAAA
>PVKC010035221.1:0-13522 GCA_004027635.1 Crocidura indochinensis | reverse complement strand
TTTTTTTGTGGTTTTTGGGTCACACACGGCAGCGCTCAGGGGTTACTCCTGACTCCATGCTCAGAAATTGCTCTTGGCAGGCACGGGGGACCATATGGGGCACCGAGATTCGAACCAATGACCTTTTGCATGAAAGGTAAATGCCTTACCTCCATGCTATCTCCCGGGCCCATTTCTAACATTATCACATTATCTACTGACTGTCCATCCAGTCTTCTGTGCCCAGTGTGGGAGTGAATCTGGTGTCATGTGATGAAACTTCTTGCCCTCTGGAATCTCACAGCATCATGGGAGGTTGGCCTTACATGCACAACCATGCAGTTCAATAGATTCTTACTACTTGTGTTCCCTGCTTTAAAGACAAACATTCTGGGTGCTCAGAGTAGTTGGTGGGGAGACGTCTCCCCACGTAAGTCGTCTTAAGTCCCGAGGCCAGCAGATGAAGCAGTTCTGAAAGTGAGATTTTGCTCTTGAAGTACTGACAGCTTTTGTCATTACAAACGTGTGGAAACAACTTGAAAAGAGCATTCAGACCACAAGCAAATGTGTTGGAACTTCAAAGAAAGGGAAGGTTCCTGTGCATTGCTCTGGAGATTACTGTGCACTGCGATGGCCTCCTGAGCGTGCGCTGAAACTGAGGGTGATAAATGGGTAGAGTCTCTTCTGGAATTCCATGGGAAGAAATCAGGAGCATATGTGGAAAGATAAAAAGCAGCATGCCGGATCAGTAAAAGGAAATTAAATCACTCCTCAGTTTCGGTTAGCATTGAAGTGGAGATCTCTCGTCTCTCATACACATCAGAATGCTGTGAAAGTAAAAGAAGGCCTGTTCTAGACACACTGCAGGGTCCTGCTGTGACGGAACCAGAGCCCAGGGGCTTGTTCTCAGAACAGGAGGTGACTTCTTGGGCCCACAGTTCCCTGTGCCAGGTGTATTTGCCACAGTTACTTTGTGATTTCTTGGTGTAGCGATTGGTCTCAGCTATCTGAAAGGGAAGCAGTCAGAATAGTTTGAGAACAAGAGAAGCAGTACAGGGGTTGTCACCTGCTTTGCCTGCAGCTTTCTATGGTCCCCTGAGCACTGCCAGGTATGATTAGTAAACCCTGAGCATTGCCAGCTGTGGCCCCCAAACAAAAATTAAATGTGAGGGTAGAAATATCTAAAATATTAACTAGTTTTGAGGGGAAACTTGATTACAAAGAGAACCCGAGATTATTAGTCCAATAGTCTTAACTGGTGCAAATTAGGCATATGTGTGAAGAAGCATGTTTCTTTTTTTTTTAATTATGAGAACAATGATGCAGAGAGTAAAAGGTAAAGTTACAGTGGAAGGACAATCGCCCATAAACAGGGTTCTCAGAAGAAATCCCCTTGCTGACGCCTAAATATTGAACATACAGTCAAAGAACATTAAGAAAAATAAGACAGAACCCATGTACAATTATTTTGTCCACAAGTCCCCAGATTGTAGTACATTATAGCATTTCTTGGCAGTACACAAAGCAATCTAAAGCCATGAGATTTATGTGACTCCTTAAACATTAAAGACATAGTATTTTTTATATTTTCATGCACATGCATACTAGTTTAAGTTAACATAAAAGTTTAAGAGGTGGGGCCCGGGAGATAGCATGGAGGTAAGGCGTTTGCCTTTCATGCAAAAGATCATCGGTTCGAATTCCGGTGCCCCATATGGTCCCCTGTGCCTGCCAGGAGCAATATCTGAGCATAGAGCCAGGAGTAACCCCTGAGCACTGCCGGGTGTGACCCGAAAACCAAAAAAAAAAAAAAAAAAAAAAAAGTTTGAGGTTTTTTTTTTTTTATAAGGGTTAGAGTCAAAAGAGCATAGTAAAAATGGTGTTAGAGTGGTAACACCTGTCAGTGCTCCGGAGTTACTCCTAGCTCTGGGCTCAGAAATTGCTCCTGGCAGACTCAGGGAACCATATGGGATGTCGGTACTCAAAGCACTGTCCTTCTGCATGCAAGGCAAATGCCCTACCTCCATACTATCTCTCTGGCCCCAAGAAGCATGTCTTGATTAAAACTATTGGAAGATAAGCCAGGCTTGTACTAAAGGGCTCACTTAAACAGGATTCTGTGTCTATTGGAGAGATTGGTAATCTCTGTGTCAGTCCATTCTTTTCCTAATATTAGAGTCTTCGCTTTTTGTTTGTTTGGGGGCCACACCCCAATATGTGCTCAGTACTTCCTCCTGGCTCTGCGCTCAGGGATTACTCCTGGCAGTCCCAGGGAATGATATGGAATGCCAGGGATCCAACTTGGGTCAGTCTTCTGCCCAAAGAGGACTAGAGGATCCATATGTAAAGATCCATATGTAAGAACCTAAGACTTAAATAATCACTTTGTAGTCATCCCTTGATGTCTGGTACCTTTACTGCACCTTTCTTTCCCTATGGTCCCATTTTCTCTACCGGGCTGATTTTATAGAGGTTTAGCAGAGATCAGGATATGTTACCTAAAGTAGCTTAGGGCAGTGTTTTTCAGCTGGGGCCATAGGAGTCTAAGGGAGCAACAAGTGAGAATCGTTTTAATTTAGGGCTACAGCACAAGTCTGGGGGCAGGTAGGACAGGATTGACTTTAAGAAGGAAACATGGTTAGAAGGAGTCCATGGTTAGAGAAAGTTTGAGGAACACTGGCTTATGGTACTATTTTTGTTTATTTGTTTATTTGGGGACCATATTTAACTGTGCTTCGTGGTTACTCTTTTCTTTTTTTGGTTTTTGGGTCACGTTGAGCAGCATATTGTTCTGGCCCCTCAGTGGTTACTATTGACTGCATTCAAATCACTTCTGATGGGCTTAGGGACCATATAGGATGCTGGGGATCAAACATGGACATTTGTATCCTTGTTAGCCTGATCTGGTAATCTAAGTGATACTGGCCATTATGCTGCCGGCTCCACATCCCTTTGTAAGCTGGGCTCTTTCTTTCTTTCTAGAAGATGGCCAGAAGACAAATGGAGTTACCTACCACTGTAAACTGTAAGCTTAATAGAAAGGTTTTTTTTCCCACAGCTTGTCTATATAAGTCAATCCAGTCATAGTGGTATGAAACAATTTCATTTACATCTTTCAGGGATTTGGACTCATTCATAGAGACCCTTCTGAAACTGGATTCTTAGGCACCAAGTGTCAGATGGTGGTCGGGATGCACATCTTGAAGGCTTTGTCATGTGTCTAGCAGTTGGTACTGGTTCTTGGCTAGACCTCAGCTGGGACTCACAGCCAGCACACTTACTTGAGACTTTCCACGTGGCCAGAGCTTCCTCATAATATAGTGGCAGACTTCCAAAAGCCATATATTTTTTTCTTTTATGACCAAGACTTGGAATTTACACAGTCTTATTCACATTCCATTCAATTCATTGAAAGCAAGCCACTTGAATTGCCCATATCCAAGGAGAGAGGAATTAAAATTTTTTCCTGTTGATGGAAGGAGTGTTAAAGAATTTATGGAATGTTTTAAGGCCATCACAGCTCTTTTGATGCCATTCTCCCTCCAAATTGGATAACTTGAAGTTGTTGGTTCTCTCTCCACCACCACCACCCCCCGCCCCCATCTTTCTTTAAAGATTGCTTGCAGAAGAGACAGATGGTGAGCAAAATAGTCCAACAGGCTGTTTCCATCTGCAGCCCCTTACTACCCAGGTGGGAAAGGATACTCCACCCCATGGCACGATTTGGTTGCAGGCCAGCACTTTGACACGTCTCATCTGGTGTTGAGGCCTTTGAGTAGAAGTTATTCTCCCTCCTCACTAGTCATTGAAGCACTGTTTCTTTCCCTACCTGCCAATCACAGCAGCCCTCTCACTCCTTTATCTCTGCCAAAGTACTGAGGGCTTGGATGCAGAACTCAGACTCTGTGCTGGGATCATTCTTACTCAGTTCATTGATCTCTTATACTTAAAAAAAATATATTAGGGGGCACACCCAGCTGTGTTGTGCTGTGATGAGGGCTTTCTCCTGGGTCTGCACACAGGTATCACTCCTGGCCAGACTCAGGGGGACCCTATGGAATGCTGGAGCTCAAATGAGAGTCACCTAAATGCAAGGCAAGTTACCTCCCCTCTGTACTATTTCTCCAGCTGATCTTTTAATCTTTCTGCTCTCACCTGATTCTTTCCTTTTTTGCTTGATACTTTTTTGGGGACCCTTTTCCTCTTCATCTGGGCAGAGCTACCAATATGTTTTGGCCAGATTTTGGAATCTCATTGAGCTCTGCTGACATGGTAAGAAAAATGAACATTTTCTTTCTCTTTTTGAAGCTTCAAGAATGTGTTCCTTCCTAATGATATGGAGTCAGAGTCAAGACCGTCTGTGCTCTGGGCAGATTAAGGGGTGGATTAAGGACAGATTAAGCCCTGCATTCAGGGCTGCTACTGTTTCTTGATAGCTGAGACCAAGCCACTCACATCTCCATCAGTCTTAATGCTATGTTCCTTAAGAGTTAGTACCAGGGATCGGAGAGATAGCATGGAGGCAAGGTGTTTGCCTTGCATGCAGAAAGTTGATGGTTCGAATCCCGGCATCCCATATGGTCCCCTGAGCCTGCCAGGAGCGATTTCTGAGTGCAGAGCCAGAAGTAACCCCTGAGCACTGCCTGGTGTGACCCAAAAACCAAAACCAAAACCAAACAAGCAGAAAAGAACAAAAAAGAAACTGGATTTATTGCCAGAGCAGAATTTTTTAAATGGTGGAATGAGCATTTCTTCAGAAGCTTCTGATTCCTTTCTTTAGTCAAAGAGGCATTGTTGGATTTGTTTCACTTATTTGTTTGGACTTATTCCCTTGTCCATGTTTTCTATTCGTTACAAATGAGGGACAAAAAAATAGACACAAACACCTTCTTGACCACTGTTTAGTGTCTTCTTCATAGCAATGCTAACTGGAACCTGCAGCTTACCTTTCTTAGAAGCCATCACGTGAAAATAACTGGAAGAGCTTTTCCTCAGCCACCCTAGTAGAAGGTCAGCAAAAGCTGGTTGCTTAAGAGCAGCTCTTAATTCCCTCACTCTGAATTTTGGCTAAAAACTGGTCAGAAGGTTTTGATACCCTGACTGATGGCAGCCAGGAACACATGTTTGAATTGGGTCATGCTGGGATTTCATGCATGCTTATGGTGCAGACATTCCAGTAGCTTCTTAATCATTACACTCTAGGGATGCCTGGAAGTTTCTCCCATAGAATCAGAACTCTGAATGCACTCATCGACTATCAAAAGTCTACTGAATAGGCTCCTGAAAAGAAGGTATATAGGTTACATGGGTGACAGTTACTCAGTTCTTGGAAACTGAGACCTGGAGAGATTACTTGACCTTTAGCACTAATATTTGCTCTGCTAATATAGGTGCCTGCCACATTTCACTGTGTCGTAACTCCCTTGGGCCTCTGCAAATTTCCCTCTACCCTCACTGGCTTTTTTTTTTTTTTAATGTTTTGCATTACATTTTAGTCATATAATGTTCCATTACCCTCCCTCACCAGCTTGCCACTATGGCAAATACTTTTCTTCTCTCTTTCTCTTTCTCTTCTCCCTTTTCCCTTTTAGGCAATGGTTTGTAATATTGTTACTAAAAGAGTATCATGCATATAATTTTACCCCTTTCAGCATCCAGTTCTTTTTTGTTTTGTTTTCTGTTTTTTTGTTTTTTGGGTCACACCCAGCAGCGCTCCTGGTTCCATGCTCAGAAATCGCTCCTGGCAGGCTCGGGACCATATGGGATGCCAGGATTCAAACCACCATCCTTCTGCATGGAAGGCAAATGCCTTACCTCCATGCTATCTCTCCGGCCCCAAGCATCCAGTTCTTTTAGAGTGATCATTTCCAACTATTATTGTAATAATGATCCCTTCTCTGTCATAACTGCACTCCCCCACTCTTTGTGGCAAGCTTTCTAGCATGGTCCAGTCCTCTTCACCCTAGTTTCTGTATTTGGGTATTATTCTCACACTGTGTTGTTTTTCTTTATATCCTGAAAATGAGGGGTCCTCTGTTCTTGTTCTACCCTTACCTGCTGGCTTGAGGACTGAATTATTTGGGAAGAGAGAAAAAAATAAAAAGAAAATCTTCATAGTTTGATATTTCCTTTTCCTTATAGGGGATGAATATTACCAGAAGAAAGGGAGGCACTAGTTGCTGAGGGCACACTCATTCGTGCACAGACTACTTGAATATTTTCTGTGTTTCTGTTATAAAAGCTGGAGAAGACAGTAGTTAAAGTTGTCTTCAAGGGACCAGTTTCCTAGTAGAACAAGGGGCATGTAGCTTCTCTGTCCACTGCTCTCTTGTGGAAAAATATTAAAAAGGTCACCTCTGTCTTACTTACTGAATATTAGGGTACTGTCCTTCACTCCTTCTCTTTAAAGAATCTTGAAGCACAGTCACATGTTTGCTACATAGCAGTGTTTTAAGTAATTAAGTGGCGGGATCTGGGACCCTCTGTTGGCTTAGCAGAAATGAAGCCTTGAGGGAGTTCTGAGGGTCCCTATGGAATTGAAGAATGCCAGTAAGGGGAAGACCAGTTTGAAGCTGAGGGCTGTGGAGAGTGTTGCTGACAGGGGAACTGAGTGAGGAATCAGAGTAGCAGCTGGATCGCTGCTCTAAAAAGAAAAGGGACTGGCAGTGGACTGAGACTAGAGCTTCACAGGGGATATTAATGGCTGGATGGCAGGATGGCTGGCTGCTTGGATGGCTAGCTGGCTAAAAATAAAAGAGAAAACCTGAGTACTAGGATGTTTTCCTTTTAAAATGAAGAATTGACCCAGCAATTTTATTTGTGCTGGCTGAACTGGTGACACCAGGGACTGGCAGCCAGAATTCCATTGACGTCAGCAAGAGCAGATTTAACTCTCTACAGCAGAATGCTCCCTCACCCTGATAAATAGGGCTGGTAATTGAATTAAAAAATGTTCCAAGTCGTCAGCGCATTATGCTCTTCAGGAGATTGCTTTGTCCAGGTCTGTTTCATCCTTGAATCGCTCAAGTGTTTTCTTGCTGGGAAAGGAAGCATTTCCCTAGCCATAGTAGAGGTGTTGATTTCACATCTTCCTCAGTTAAGCTGCCTGGATGATACTTTGGCATTTCCCTTTATTGCAGACATTACTTGTACTTGTTTCTGTTTGTTTGTTTTTGTTTTTTTTGGGTAACACCCGGTGGCGCTCAGGAGTTACTCCTGGCTCTGTGCTCAGAAGTTGCTCCTGGAAGGCACCAGGAACCATATAGGGTGCCAGGATTTGAACCACCATCTATTTGAATCAGCTGCATGCAGAGCAAATGCCCTATTGCCATGCCCCTACTATATGTACTCAGATAAGCACCCGTTTTTTTATTTTTTTATTTATTTATTTTTTTGTGGTTTTTGGGTCACACCCGGCAGCGCTCAGGGGTTACTCCTGGCTCCATGCTCAGAAATTGCTCCTGGCAGGCACGGGGGACCATATGGGGCACCGGGATTCGAACCGATGACCTTATGCATGAAAGGCAAACGCCCTACCTCCATGCTATCTCCCGGGCCCCAAGCACCCGTTTTTTCTTGATTTGAGATTTAGTCTTATCTTTATGTTTGATCGTGGACACACATGTCACCACAACCTCACCTGCTTATTATAAACACAATCAGTTTGGTTTTCCCTTTCCAATACAACAATGCAACACGATGAATTTGGTAATTTTTGTTTGTTTTGTGGCCACACCCAGTAATGCTCAGGCTTTACTTCTCTCTCTGCACTCAGGAATCATTCTATGTAGTATTTGGGGGGCCAAATGGGATGCTGAGGTTCAAACCCAGGTTGGCTGCATGCAAGGCAAGTGGTCTCTCCAATGTACTATCTGGCCCACATACAAAATGATCAATTTGAAATGCCACAATCATGACATTTCACTAGTTCACATATATTGTCAGAAATGACAAATTCAAGCCAACTTGTTCTTTCCATTACTTAATTACTTTTTCTAGGAGCTATAGATAGTGGTATACAGGAATGCCCAGTACTGGGGCTGAAGTGAGGCATGTTCTGGCTAGGGATGGAACTTAGGCTTTATACTATGTAGGCATGTGCTCGCCTGCTTGAGCTATCTCTGTGGTGTGAGGGTGTGTGTGTGTGTGTGTGTGTGTGTGTGTGTGTGTGTGTGTGTGTGTGTGTTGGTAGGGCTGAGAGATACTCAGGTGATCAAGCATATGCAATGATAGGTATGTACTTTGTGAAAAAAAAATCCTAATCACCCCAATCTTTCATCCTAGCTCAGAGGTATATATGCTGATTTTTTTTCTTCATCTTCGGGAAGAAATTAGCGGCTTTACAATTCAAAGATGGATAATGCTATCAGAGATTACATGTAGAATCTATGGCAGAAAAGGAGATTCATCTTCTTCAGATTCAGTTTCCAGTGCCAACATCTAATGATAAATAAATTCTTCCTTGCTCTCTTTATATTTAATTCCCACCTTCCCAGTGTTGCCTGCTCCCATTTGTTGTGCTTGCAGGACTCATGCTGTTTCTGGTGTATGTCTTGTAAGGCTCTTTTCTCTCTCAAAGCCCTCAAGCTGTTAGCGATTGAAGAGAAGCAGATCTCTTTGATCACAGAGCATGGAATCTTTCAGAAGTGTGTGGGCCTAGCATTGTGTTCAGGCCCAGCACATGGCAGGAGGCTGTCAGTCTTGGGAAGGCTGCCAGTGCAAACGTCATGTTGATATGACATTTACAAGTACAGCCTCTAGAAAAGGGCTGGCAGTGGAGTCCTGTGGCTCCTTCATGTAGGGTGGCAGTCACCAGGCCGTCAGGATTTTCAGCCTCAGAAATCACAGCCAGGAAGTACTCTACAACACAGAGTTTGAAAACTATTGTGGCCGCTTTTTCTAGGAAGAGAAGACTCCTGACAGCCTGTTCCTAGGCGTTTCTAGGAGACTCAGGATAAACAGGAGTGATTCCTGAGTGCAGAGCCAGGAAAACCCCAGATCATCATCAAGTATGGCCCAAAAACAAAAAAGAAAAAAGAAAAAGAAAAGAATTCAGACTTTGGAGCTAGCCCAAAAGGCTAGCATGCTCTGTGTGGAGGAGCCCTTACTTCCAGCCCAGCACTGGATAGTGTCTCCTTAGTACTAAGCCTGAAGTAGTCTCCATCAGTGCTGGATGTATCCTCCCTCCACCCCTGCAAAAAAAAAAAAAAAATTCAATCTGGAATTAAATCTGGATTTGACTGAGGATTCAACAGCCTACTTTGTGACCCTGAGCAAATACTTAATCTACTTAGCCTCATTTTCTTACCTCTAATACGAAGATAATATCACTTTTCTCAGGGTTATTGGGTTGAATAAATGATGTATTTAAAAGTATAAGCACCTTTCTTGGTGCCTATCCAGAAGTAACTGTTTAGTAAATTTGTGACACTTTCCATATTCTTCAAAATAGATGGTAAAAGAAGAATATAATAATAAATAGATATATTATAACACCCCCAGAGAATGGCCTAACACTGACTCATATACAGACACTTTACATGGAAAGCTCACCTTTTCATTCTCCTCACCTTTCAAAGATATCTCAGAGCTAAAGTAAGGATCATTTGACCATTTGACATCTTTCTAGTTTCTCAGATGCAGAAATTATTTAGGAATTAAAACTAGAGAGACAATTCAGTGGATAAGGAACTTGCCTGGCACATGACTGACCTGGGTTTGATCCCAGGCACTCCAAATGGTTCCCCAAGTCCCACCAGTAGTAATTGCTGAACACAGAATCTGGAGTAAACCCTGAGCATGCCAGATGTGGTCCAAAACCAAGTCAGCACCAGGGATAAGATCTGTAGTAGAGCTTATTTATGCCTTGCATGTGTGATGCTGTGTCTTTCTCTCTCTCTCTCTCTCTCTCTCTCTCTCTCTCTCTCTCTCTCTCTCTCTCTCACACACACACACACACACACACACACACACACACACACACTTTATTTCAGTTAGAACAGTCCATTGATTGGCCTCAAACATTTTTCTGATACATTTTTTGTTTTGTTTTGTTTTGGTTTTGGTTTTTGGATCATACCTGGAAGTGCTTGGGTTACTCTTGGCTCTGTGCTCAGAAATTGCTCCTGGCAGGCTCAGGGACCATATATGATGCAGAGAATCTAATGCAGGTTCGTCCTGGATCAGCTGCATGCAAGGCAAAAGTCTTACTGCTGTGCTATCTCTCCTGCCCCAATATGGTACATTCTAAAGCAGAGTAAAAACCTAGAGCTTAAGAAAACTGCCTTTGGTGAGGCAGCAAAGTCCTTGGTCTAAAGTGTTTTATCATGATCTAGTCAGTACATAAAAGACTTCTCTGATATTTTTTAGAGATAATCCTCATTATCCCATTTATTTTATTCCCTTTAGTCACTGAGTACCAGTAGTAAATTCTTTCAGATAATGAAATTTCATCTTTTCTTTTTGTATTTCCCTTATTTTCCAGATCTTCTAAGCTGCTGCGGGCATTCTATGTTCCCTTCTTGTCGGAATGGTATACAGTGTATACAAATTACACCATTCTCAAACCCCGGAAAGCAAACCCAACCAGGAAGAAGACAGGATGACCCAGCAGATCACCATGTGGATACCTAGTTCTGCTATGGACATGATTCTCTCCAAGTCATCATTTGTAACCTGTGTAATAAAGGCCTCTGACATGAATACTGAAATCTTTGTGCTTTGGGCTGATCAAGTCAATCACATCCACTTTTTTGCCTGTGTATTTTGCATGCAAGCTAGTCAAAGAAAGATCTAAAGACCTGGTAAATGTATTGCTCCACATCTCATTGTTTTCCTTCTGTTCAATTATTTATGAGACTGGAGGAGAACAGAACCAACCAAATTACAGGAAGAATTGAAAATCCCTTTCTTGGATGCTGTTAAGCTCTTCTCCACACTTTGGCCTTATATCTGAGAATTAGCAGGCCTCTCCTTGGCCACATGGGCTTCTCCACCAAAGCTATTTGGCAGTTCCAAATAGACGTTCTTCTCGAAATCTTAGAGCTGAAATTGAGCGGTCTTGTTGCCAGCCTACACGTTCTTTTCATCTCCACCAAGATGTTTCTCGAAAGCACTTCACAGGACTGGATCCTGTCCTGGACATAGCTCCGGAAGAAGGCAATTGTATATCAAAGTGGGGCCCAGGTGTGGCATTACAGAAGATGCCTCATTTTAATTTTATTTATTTATTTATTTGCTTTTGTGGGGGCAACACTGTGATGCTCAGAAATCACTCCTGACTTGGGGGAACCATACAGGACGCTGGGGGATCAAACCGTGTTCTGTCCTAGGTTAGCACATGCAAGGCAGATGCCTTACTACTTGTGTCACCTCTCCAGCAACAATTTTATTTATTTTATAACAAAACTACAACTCTATGGGTTTTTTTTTTTTCATGTTTCATCATGCTGTTTCTTGACTTTAAGACTTTCCTGAATCAAGATATCAGCAGACCTGACTAAAGCAAATAACTTGATGGGAGAAAATTCCATCAATCAGTAGATATGAAAAATAGCACAGTTTTAATTAATGTTTGTTGTTGTTGTTCATTTTGGGGGCCATACTTTGTGGTACTCAGGGCTTTATCCTGGCTTTGCACTCAGGTATCACTACTGGCGGGTTCAAGGGATGCTATGGGATGCCAGGGGTGGAACCTAGGCCAGCTGCATTCAAAGCAAGTGCTTTACCTGCCATATCATCACTTCAGGCCCTTAAGTATTGCCTTCTAGTTTCTTCATAAGGAAATTAAGAATTGCCACCTTTTGGGGCCAGAGAGATAGCACAGTGGCATTTGCCTTGCAAGCAGCCGATCTAGGACCTAAGGTGATTGGTTCAAATCCCGGTGTCCCATATGGTCCCCGTGCCTGCCAGGAGCTAGTTCTGAGCAGATAGCCAGGAGTAACCCCTGAGCACTGCCGGGTGTGGCCCAAAAAACAAAACAAAACAAAAAAAAAAAAAGAATTACCACTTTTAAGTTTTGTTTTGCATTTTTAACAACCTACCTTATACTTTTTTTTTAACCTACTATATGCTTAATAGCACATATTTTTGAGTTTCTCATTACAAAGCACATCCTACATAAGGCAATTCTGATCAAATAAAAAATGACAATGACCTAATTAAAATATGATAAATACATATGATTTATTTGTCTTTACATCCAGTATTTCAGTGTTTATAAGGCACTTTTCCATGAGTTCTTCTGATTTCAGAGTCTTGACATTGGGGAGGTAGTTTTGTACCTGGGGACCATGTGGTGCCATGTGATATCCTGCTTACAAAACTTGCACGTGAGTCTTTTGAGCCACTTCGTTGGCCCCAGGGTCAGTGGTTTTTAATTCCCTTTTTTCAAGTTAGGAAGCAGGCTAAGAGAGATCTTAATGTGACCTAGCCCAAGTCCTTCAATCAGTAGCAGTGTTGGGACTAACTGCTCTGTGGTCTAACAATGAACTCAAATCATGGACTTTCCTCACTCAGCTATGAAAACATAAAGGAAAGAATGTTAAGTTTGGCTAAAACATGAGTATAGTCTCTCATTGAAAGTAGACTTTTCTCTGCCCTCCTCTGAATTCTAAAGGTCCTCCAGTCTGCTGGCGGGCTAGGTCATACCCAATGCAGCTTGCCTGAACCAAAAAGGTAGCACCTCTGTTTAGAAGTTTAGTGGCTCCAGTGTCAGCACCACTCTAGAACCCAGGTGGGCTCACATTACAGGTGCCGTATTTCCCTCCAGTGAGAGTGTCTAGCTAGTACCTGCAGAGATGATGAGTTTATTTTTCCAGTTTTCATCTTTTATTTTACAAAGAGAAGGGCTTTTTGATTGTCACTGATGCCAGGAGAGGAGAAAAGATGAAGATAAGGGAATTGTCCATGAAATATTTCCACACATCCATAGTAATATGGACAGCCCTTCATAATGGCTAAAACTCTCTAGTTTTCTGTAGGAGGAAATAAGAATTCGTGGAGCCAGAAAGATACTATAGGAGGGAAGGAAATTAATTACCTTGCATGGGGCTGCACTGGGTACCCCCTGGTTCAAATCCCGGCCCCATATTTGGTCTTTGAGCACTGTCAGGGGCCACTCCTGAAAATAGAGCCAGGTATAGTCCCAGAGCATCTCTTGATGTGGCCCAACTCCCCCAACACATACAAAGAGAGAATTCAGTAATGAAGATCTGTAATGAGTTTTTTCCTAAAAAGTGCTTCTTTGATCTGTCAGTGCCAATCAATTTTATCATATTATCACTTTCATGTTTTTAAAAAATGGCATTCTGGGCAGGAGATATAGTTCAAAGGACTGGAACATGTGCTTTTGTTGTAGGAGGCCCTGTTTCCATCCTGGCACCACATGTACCCCTTAACAAAGAGGCAGAAGTAGCCCCAGTACTTTCAGTGTGCCTCCCTTCAAAAAAATAAATAACTCAAGGGTGCTAGAGAGATGCCATGGAGGTAAGGCGTTTGCCTTGCATGCAGAAGGATGGTGGTTCAAATCTCGGCATCCCATATG
>PVKC010035220.1:0-13498 GCA_004027635.1 Crocidura indochinensis | reverse complement strand
GATATATTCTTAAATTTGGGTCCAATTTAAATAATTCATGCCATTTATATTCACTTAACATCTCTTCTATCTTTTATTCTTTTATTTCTATTTTTAATTTAAATACCTTGATTTCAATGTTGTTCATAAAGTAGTTTTTTTCTTTCACAGATAAAGTTGTTCATGATTGAGTTACAGTCATACAATGTACAACAACCTTCACTAGTGCACATTTCCCCAGTCCCACCCACCGGGGTAGGCATTTTACTTCTCTCTCTCTCTCTCTCTCTCTCTCTCTCTCATTTTTTGACACTGTAGTTTGCACTATAGTTATCAGAGCGGTGCCATGCATGTCACTTTATTCCCTTTCAGCACCTTTCTTGTCCAGAGTGATCAGTTCAAACTATCACTTGTCATAGTATGTTAAATTACTGGGTCCTATTCTACTCAGTATTCCTACTCCACCCTAGGGTGTGACCTGGTGATTGGATTACTCCCTACTTAGTATTCCTTCTCCATCTTAAGGTGTGGTCTGGTTCTTGTTAATAAAAGCCTTGGTTTGGGGCCCGGGAGATAGCATGGAGGTAAGGTGTTTGCCTTTCATGCAAAAGGTCATCGGTTTGAATCCCGGTGCCCCATATGGTCCCCCGTGCCTGCCAGGAGCAATTTCTGAGCATGGAGCCAGGAGTAACCCCTGAGCGCTGCCAGGTGTGACCCAAAAACCAAAAAATAAATAAATAAATAAATAAAAAATAAAAGCCTTGGTTTCAAGAGGGTAGGGGCTCATTCTTCAGACTTCCTCCACTAAGCTGCTACTTTCCTTCTTAGGAGCAGAAAGCTTGTATGGTGTGATTCATGGCTCGAGTGTTGAAGTTCCTGAACCTGCTTTTGCACCCTTTCACTGTGTGGATTATTTCCTGTGTCTATGTTTGCTTCCAGACCCGCATCTCTCCAGGTCCTAGTTTTGGAACTTGAGGCTTTCTTCACAATAGTAAACCCTTTTGTACTCTAACTGCACTAACCACCCTTTGTGGATAGCTTCTACCATGGAGTGGTCTTCTGATCCTCATCTCTATTTTCTCTGGATATTACTACCATACTGACTTAATTTTCTTATATCCCACAGATGAGTGAGACTATTCTATATGTATCCCTCTCCCTCGGATTCATTTTACTCAGCATAATAATTTCATGTTCATCCATGTATAAGCATTTTTAATGACTTAATTTTTCTGAACAACCATTAATGTGTGCTCATCCATCTGGGTTGTTTCCATAATCTGGCTAAATAGTGTTATATTAAACATAGGAGTTCAGAGAGCATTTTTGTATTGTGTTTTTGTGTTCCTAGGATATACTCCCATGATTAATATTGCTGGATCATATGCAAGCTCAATTTCAAATTTTCAAATTTTCAACATTTCAAATTTTGTTTTCCAGAAAGGCTGGACTAGACAGCATTCCCATCAGCAGTTAATGAAAGTCCCCTTCTCCAACCATCCATACCAACTACTATAATAAAATGAAAATTCTTTCATTCAATATGGTATTTAACACAATATTTTGCTCACTTATTCTGAATGCTATAAAATGGTATTTTCTGGTCAAAGAAATGGAATTTTTTTGAAATGAATTTCCTCCTTTTCCCCTTAAATACCAATGTAGGCATTGATGTTTAATGACTTCCTAATTGTGTTTCTCACAGTGTATTCTATAGGTTTCCTGTCTCAGGCTCAAATGGGAGGTCATGATTTCCTTTCCTCTTTTGCCAAATCAGAATATTTCTAAGTGAATCCCAGGAATGTGATTGTTTTGTTCTGTTTTGTTTTGCTTTGTTGGGGCGTTTCAAGCAATGCTCAGATGACTTGGAATAACAAGGTCAGTGTTGCTTGGGTTGCGGGATGTTGGGAAACACTAGAATCTACTTAACCGTATTTGGGTGGAAACCTCAGATCCATAACCAGCAGTATTCAGAAGACCTTGTAGTGCTCAAGACAATGTGGTGCTGTGATTCTAACTCATGTTTCAGCCAATATTCTTAATTACTGAACTTTCAACCCAACCCCAGAGATATGCATTTTTTGGGGGGGTCACACCCAGCAGCATTCAGGGGTTACTCCTGGCTCTATGCTCAGAAATCACTCCTGGCAGGCTCGGGGAACCATATGGGATGCCGGGATTCGAACTAATGACTTTCTGCATGAAAGACAAACGTCTTACCTCCATGCTATCTCTCCAGCCCCGATATGCATTTTTAACATGATGAACACCTTCTATGATTCTTGGGTAAACTAAGTAAGAGAACAACCAATTTAGACTATCTGAATTAAATTTGAACATATGCTTCACATTTTAAAAACAATACTATTGCAATTGATAATATGCCAACTAGTTGTTAACCTATTTTAGGTTATTATTAGCTAGGATGTGGGTGAAAAACAAACAAGTGATTATAAAAGGTATACAAAGAGGAAACTGGAAGATGGTCAATAGTTGGAGTCCATCTAATATTTTCCTATCATTAAGGAAAATATCTACACCCAAAATGGAATGAACATATTTTCATAGATGTGCACCACTGGTGTCTGACATTTGAGTGTGATTTAATTAATATAAATAGTGTCAATGACACTATAATGTCAATATAAATAGTGTCAATGTCAACATGTTAAATAATTACATCTCTCAGAGTTTCATCAGAAAATACCACTGAATCCAGATAGGCCTCAGACTGAGGAACTAAAAGCAATGTCTGTAGAGCAGACACAGAAAGCAAGTGACTAAACAATGAGGCTTGAGTCAGAGCTAGCATTGTGTTTGTGTTACTGAGCATCTGATCTTGGTTCACCATTCCTGAGGGGTGTCTTATCCTTCCTAGGTCAATAGAAGAATGGTCTCTTAGCTAATAGATATTTGTTTAGGGCTATCAAGAAACTCAATCTAGCCAGCCTATTGATAACTTTTTTGCTATCAAATCATGGATATTCAATTCCAGAGACTAATGTGATGACATGGATGTCAACTGCTTATTTAGTCTGGATCACCTTACAGTTGGTTTATCCATACAGACTATGTAATCCCAGGATTAATAGGAGGTGTACTACTAAGCTTTCATGAGATAGAGACAGATACTTAGGACCTCCCAAAATATGTGCCAGAAGCCAATGGATGTTTCTCATCAGAAGCCTAGCCTTAAAAGGAACCCTGATCATGATCACTTGTCATTGCTCAAGTCAGACAGATTTTTAGTATGCTATGCACTGTTAGAGACCAGAAACTCTGGGTTAGAACTTGTGTTTACTAAATCTTAGCACTGTAGCTGCTACAGGGCATGTGTGACCACAAATACCTAGCACAATACCTAGCCCCACATAAATTCAGAGTTACTGAAACTGTCTTAATTTTTCAAACATTAAAAAGTTGGTCATTGCTCAGGTCAGTTTGTATCCATATTTGCACTTCTAAATCACATGTAGCATGATTAATGGATGGTTTTAAAAAACAACATAATTTTCTAAACGTTCTAAACATTCTGAGAAAACCATCTAAGTAATACTGTTTATATTCAATGACATAAAAAATTGGTGAAAAAACTACTGGAAATTTGGGGAAAAACACAAAAATCCCAAAAGGCCAGTAGTAGATAGAGTGCTTGCCTTGCATGTGCTAGACCTGGATCTGATCCCTGAGCCACATATGGTCCCTTCTACCCCACCAGGAGTAAAATTTGAGCATAGCCAGATGTGACCAACCTCCTCCCTCAAAAAAATTCCAAACGAATGAATGAATAGAATATAATGGCTGAGATTAAAAAAAAAATAACACAATGGTGGAATTTAGCAGCAGAGTGAAAAAACAAAGTGATGGAATCAGTACTCTCAAGAGCAAGATATATAAAATCATTAAATAATAAAAGTATTGAAAATATCGCTCAATGGTATTGAGTACATACTTTGCAAGCAGAAGGCCCATGTTCTATCTTATACTGCATAGTTTCCTGAGGATTGTTAAAAGCTATGTATCAGGAATAGCCATGAGTTTCACAGTGGATCAAAACTTACCCCAACCTACCTCTCCCCAAAATAAGAGAATAAAAAGAAAAATAAACAGTCAACAAACTCAGCATGCTGTATGGCACAACAGTAAAAGGAACAACATTTTATTATAGTTATTTGAGGAGAAAAAGAGAATAAAAGATAAAATTGCTGGTAGAAGAAATTAGAATAGAGAAGTTTTCCAGTATGAGAAGAGGAAGCCTGATGGTTTTCATATATAAAATAAACCCAAATAGAAGAACACCAATATACAATGTAATCAAAACAAACCAAAGAGAGTCAAAAAAAAAAGACTCTTAAAGGCAGCAAGAGAAAAACAAAGACTCATATAGAAAGGAACTCCCATAATACTCACATCAGATTTCTTATAAAACTACAGATAAAAAGTAAATGGTATAATATAACCAAAGTCTTGAGTGATTAAAAATGTAAATAACTACCAATACCAAACTGTATTATGAACATTAAGCAGAAACAAAAAATGATAAGACTTAAATAACAAGTCCAAAGCCAATGGCAACAGAATCAATACCCAATCTACAACATGCTAGACACAGAGGGGACCACTTATAGCAGTCTGGGGAGTAAAGGAGGAGGATATGGCATGCATGCTGGGAGCAGGGGTGGACAATGGTGGTGGGAATGCCCCTGATTCATTGTCACTATATACCTAAAATATTACTGTGAAAGATTTGTAATCTACTTTGGTCAAAACAAGAATTATTATAAAAACGTAAATAACAAAGTGAGCATACTACCGAAGCATTTATACAGATTCAATAGCATCCCTCCGTAAATTCTAATGAAATTCTTTAAGCAAGGATATAGAACAAAACACTATCAAAATTTGCATAGAATCATAAAACTCTACGAAGCACTAACTCATTCAGAGAAAAGATGAGAAGCATTGCATTTTCTGATTTCAGATTATACTATAAAGCTCAAGTAATTAAAACACTGTATGTTCTATTCCAAGTTAGGATAAAAATCAGACTATTGGGCCTATGCAGTAAAATTGAGAGCTCAGAAATAAACCCTCAGTGTGGACAGTTAAGGTTAGATAAAATAGCTGGGGGCATGAAGTGAATAAAGGAAATCCTCTTTAAAAAATTGTGTTTGGAAAACTGGTTGGCCGCTCACACAAAAAACTCAATTGGACTTCTATTCCACACTATATACAAGAGCTATTTCAAAATATGTTAAAACCTTAATACCAGTATTGCAACCATAGAATATGCAGAGGAAAGCCAGGCAGAACTCTCATGATAAAGTCTTTAGAGGTTTCTCCAATGATTTGACTCCATTGGCAATGAAAACAAAAGCAAAAATAAACAACTTGGACTTTAGAGAACAAAGGTTTTTGGTCCATTTAGGAAACTATGACTTCAATTAAAAATTACCCTACCAAATGAGAGAAAAAATAAATCACTTGTAACTAGTTTCTCTAGCACGACAGTTATAAGGACTGCCAGAATTTCAGTATAGTATCAGGTAGAGCAGATACTTCCCTTCAAATCAGGAGAATAATTTGTGGTTAAAATGCCATATCTAATTTAGCACCCATGGTTCTTTTAACCATATACTTTGCAAATATTCAGCCAAGCAATAAGATACTCATCAACATCTAAGGCATTTAATACGTGTGATTTCCACTGAGAGACGGTAATCCAAAACGCAACTAGCCTCTTCCCAGATTAACAGACACCTTTTTTAAATCCCTCCGACATCAAGGACACAGGTATTGGCATGGCTGTGAGTGTCACATAGGTCATGCTGTGATGTACAATTTGAGTCTTTGAGGCAGAAATCATCCTGGGTTTCTTTTGCCAACTGAATCCAGCCAATAAGTAATGGGACACTCCTGTAGAAGGAGGGCATGCAAATGTAAAAGGGAATTTTTTTTTGAAGTTTTATGAGTAGAGAAGATAAAGATAAGTAATAAGTGGAAAAGGGTAAAGGATAGTGATTCAAAACTCACATGAGCCTCTGATGCTGCCAATGGAAACTTACATGAGAGCCAACTCCATTCAAGCCCTACAAGCTTAGACAGCTAGCTGAGCTGCTGTCAGTTGGACTTGTCTGACTATAGTTTAGTTCCCAAACTGTGAATCTGGGTCAATAAAATCCAGCAACAGATTTTGCTTTGCCAATTTTCATATGGTTTATTTCTATGTAGAATGTGACAATAACTGAGTGCATGGGAAACTAAATTCTTTTCCAGAGTTCACCAAAGGCATTCATTTCTAAATCAATCATCTCTGAAGTCAAGCTGTACATTTGACCAGGGTCTAGTCCTTGGTGCAAGTGCTCTGTACATATTTTGTCCTTTTTTGTTCCTTTTCTCTTCAAGTCAATTTGTCAAAATGTTCTATTTTTTTCTTAAAAAGAACTTCAACTTTTGTCTATTTTTTCCATTCGCATAACCACTTTCTTATTTCAGACCCACTTCTTGGATTTCTATAATATGTGAAGGAATCTCCCTAGTTTGATGACCACAATTTTTTTGCCTAATGTTTGAAAATTCTTTCTGAAAAAGCATCTTGATATTTTACATATATGCAAAAAATCTTTGAGTTCAGATAAATCCCAATTACTTGGCACTTGGACGTGAGCCAATTTAAATCTTGGACCATAGTTCTCTTTCTTGCTTTGTATTACACATTCCTTATTCTGAGACTCACACATTTTTCTCTCTTTTTCTCTCTTTCTATCCATCCCTCCATCAATCCTTCCTCTATTCACAGGGTCTCCAAGCAGCACTCACAGTGTTCTCCCCACAACTGTGTGAGTCTACTACTGTAGGGTTTGGCATCTGTGGCGTGATGTTGCTTTGGTTCAGTGGTTCTGTAAGACAACATTCTGGGCCTAGATTATCCCTTACATAAATTATACCTTTGGGCTATATTCCTGACCCTTAGTCATTATATTTTGCTAAAACTCTTTTGTTACTATAATTTACATCCTAGAATTATATTAGTGTTAAATTTTATGATATTAATATATACAGAGATATGTGCTGCCCACCACCACTGAAGTACCCATGACCTTCATTCACTATGCTTATACTGCAGTTGGTCTGATCTTTCTCAGCAGGCCTCCCCACACTACCTGTTAATAATTATTGTAATGTAATGGATTAGAGAGATATTACAGTGGGTACTTGCCTTGCACGAAGCAAACCCAAGTTCAACCCCCAGCACCACATATGGTCCCTAAGCCCTTATGGCTCGTACCACTGCTCTGGCCCCCCAAAATTCTTTTTTTGTTTGTGCCACAGTGGTGCAGAGGGCTACTTCTGGCTCTGCATTCAGGAATTAAACTCCTTTTAGACTTGAGGTACCATACGGGATGCTGGGGATTGAACAATGACTTGGTAGTATGCAAGGCAAGTGTTCTGTACTATCTCCATAGCCCCAATGGGAGACTATTTTCAAAAGAAAGTTCTTATCTTATATCATAATAGTGCCAAGTTTTACCTTTTGTTGCCCTTTTGGAAAAATCATCATTGTTAATTTTTTTCTGAATGTGTTGAACCAGAACATGGAAGCACACATTTGGTTTAAGAAAATATAACAAAAGCATATTTTTGTAACCAAAATGATTTGAACAAGGATGTTCTTGCATAGAAAGTGGATTGAGTGATGACATTTGAGTAAATACCCAGCTAGGTAATTTATTTTAAATTTATGCCCTAGTGAAGTCTTTGCAGAATAAAGGTTAGGAGTTTCTCATTTTCTCCTGCAAAGCATTAATTTAGATACTTTCGCTGTTTTTTTTTTATGTTTTGTTTTTGGGGCTACATTTGATGGTGCTCAAGGCTTACTCCTGACTTTGTGCTCATGGTTCACTTATTGTGGCATATAGGGAATCATATCATGTATCTGGGGATCAAACCCTGGTTGGCTGTTAGCAACAGATTGTTTTTGGTTTTACAATTCATTAATTTCTGCTCTAAGCTTTGTTATTTCCTTCTACCTATCTATTTTTGATTCATTTTATTGATCACTTTCTAATTTTATAAGCTGTGTCATTAAGTTATTTATGAAGGTTCCTTCCTTCTTCCTGATGTATGCTTGCAAAGCTATAAATCTTAGTACCACTTTTGCTGTGTCTCAAAAATTCTGATAATTTGTGTCTTCATTCTCATTTGTTTCCAGTAAACTTTTCATTTCCTCTTTAATTTCATCCCTGACCCACCGGTTGTCCAGTAGTGAGCTATTTACTTTCCAGATGTTAAAGTTTTTCCTCTATGTCTATTTGTAATTAACTTCTAATTTCAATGCATTATCGTCTGAGAAAGTAGTTCATACATTTTCTAGCCTTTTGATTTATGGAGGTATGTTTTATTGGCCAGCATGTGATCTACCTTGGTCAATGACTTGTGTGCAATGGAGAAGAATATGTATCCAGTTTTCTGGGAGTGGCGAGCCCTATATATTTAGGGCTTTCTTCCATTTCTCCTGCTGGTTCCTCACTGTGTTTATATTTAAGAGTGTGATTTCTTCCTCTTGTACATATACCTTAATTATTACAAAATGTCCATCTTTGTCCCCTATAATTTTTTAAGTTTTAAAGTTTGTGTCAACTGATATTAATGTGGTCACCCCAGCTTTTTAAAGGGGGTTCTTTGATTGGATGATTGTACTCCAACCTTGATTTTGAGTCTATGTTTGTTCCTACTATTCAGATGTGTTTTTTGTAAACATCAGAATGTTGGATTCATCTTCTTGAATCATTTTGCCACTATGTGTCTCTTAACTGGTGTGTTTAGTTCATTGACATTGAGAGAGATAATTGTCATGAGATTTAGTGTCATCTTTATATAGGAGTTTTGTGTATCTGTTGGTCTGTCTTATCTTAAAGTAGACCTTTGAGTTTGTCTTTTTTTGGTTTTTGGGCCACACCCGGTGACGCTCAGGGGTTACTCCTGGCTATTCGCTCAGAAGTTGCTCCTGACAGGCACGGGGGACCATATGGGGAACCGGGGGATCGAACCGTGGTCCGTCCTAGGTTAGTGCAGGCACCTCACCTCCAGTGCCCCTTTCAGTTAGTCTTTTAAGGCTGGTTTTGAGTCTGTAAAGTTTCTGAACTGTTTGGTGTCTGTGAAGCTTCCTTCAAACCTGAATGTGAGTCTGGCTGGGCGAAGTATTCTAGGGAAAGCATTCATTTCGTTGAGTTTTGTTACTAATTTCCACCACTGCCTTCGGCCTTGAGGGTTTCTTGTGACAGGTCTGTTGTAAATCTTAAGGATGCTCCTTTGAATAAACTTTCCCTTTTAGCTCTTTTTGCTAACCCTATTTGTGGGATTTATCATTGTGACTAGGATTGTCTTGGGATGCTTTACTTCAGATCTCCTTTACTCTGGGCATGCAGGATTTGGTTGCATTCATTCTTTATCTCTTGGATTTCCTCTGCAATGATGTCCTTGACTCTTGATTATTATGGGGATTTTCTTCCTGGGTTTTAGACACTCAACAATTCTTTTTTTTTTTTTCTGTTGAGTTTATCACAGACTTCTATTTTTGTCTGTTTGCATACTTTAAGGATTTTTGTCCCCATTTTTTCTGATCATTTTTAAGGCTCTTTTCCAATCTCTTCTGTTGTATGGGGTTGTTATGCATCTCATCTTTCAGCTCAATGAGTCTGTCCTCAGCCACTGTTAATCTGTTTCAGAGAGGCTTTCAGTGAGGTTTTTGTTTTGCCTGTTTTTAGCCCTGTTATTTCAGTTTGGAGCTTTCTCATTTCTATTTTCAGTTTGTTCCATGCTTTGAGTTCCATAAGGATCCTCCATAGTTCTTCTCTAAAGTTTTTATCTGAGAGGTCAAATCAGTGGTAGGCACTTTTTGAGTCACCAGAGCTGCTATCTCTATTCTATGCATGGTGTTGGCCTGTGTCTTTTTCCCATTGTCACACTTGTAGTGTGGTGTTTTCTATGTATTGTGCTGAGGTTCACTGAGATTCAGGCACACATTTTGGGAAGTTGCAAGGATTCTTGAATACGGAGGCTCTCAACTTAGTATGTGTTTTAAAAAAATGTGGCTGCCGTGGACTTGATCTAGACTCAGAACATGAGAATTTTCTTCAGAATATCCAGAAAAGTATATAACAGAAAATTATTCCTTAGATTCTTTTAAATTATACCCCTCATTAGGAACCACTGACTTCAGGTTACACAGAAACGCTTTTCATAAGTGAGAGTGTTGGGTTGAAAGGTCCCTTAAAAGGACATTTGATCAATCATCTTAACAGGTGTTTGAGCCCACCTCACAACAACTCATAAATTTGTTGAATACTTTTTGATTTCTGTAATACTTTTTGATTATTCTGTAGAATAAACACCACTTAAAATGTATTTCTTTCCTTTTATTCATGGTTTCTTTAAAGGCCCTCATCTTGACATATATACAGAAACAAGAAAACAAACAACACAGTATTATTCCCTTTCTTCTACTTAGCCAATTTTGCTTTGGGATTAAGGTTGAAATTCAGTAAGGTCATTTAGATCTCACATCCTCAGACTAATTATCACCCTATTATGCCAAAGCATTTTATTTTGACTACCTTAACTGTTGGCATATAGCTCTGAGAATACCGTCAGATAAAACAACTACTGCCAAAAAGGCAGCATAAAACTTGTTGAATACTCACTGGATATTTGGTTTTGTGTTTTTGTTTTTTAATGCAGGCATGATAGGCTAAAATATTACTTTGTGGATTTAGAAACTACCACTGGAACAGACAAGACAAGAATGAGTTAAACCTGCTTTCGGATCACCAATACACCTTTTATAGAAGATAACCATAGCTATATAGTATATTTCCCTGTTACCACAAATATGAAAATGCAATGTAATTTTTTCATTTCTGTCACAAATTGAGACTAGCTTTTAACTGTGCTATTTGGGTTTTGCTATTGATTTCCTAGTTGTCACTAAAGGAAATTTCAGGTTTCTCAAAAGAAAAACAAAAAGAAGAAATTTTTCTTTTTCCTTTTTCAAAATAAAACCACCTTAAAGTAATATGGACATTTTGGGGCATAAAATCAATGCTAACGCTGAGTTAAAATGAGAGAAACATTGTCTGAATGCCTTCTATTACAGAGTTAGTCATTCAAAAGAAATCATAAAGATATGGTATGCAATTGAAATTAGATGCCAAATGGCTCATGTTCTTGTTCAAGAAATCTTACAAATGAAGTTAGTTATTTCAGGAAGTACATTAGAAGCCAAAAAAGACATTTCATCAAGATATATTGAGCATTTTCATTTAAATCGCCAAGCCTATGTTCTTCAAGCCTGTGTTCCCCTTTGACATGTACTTCCTCACTTACTCTCCCTTACATCTTATAAGCACATTTCAATCAAAGCTATATTAATTCACAAAAACAAAATAAAATATCAAGTCTACTGGAATTTCAATTTCAGATCTATTTACATGACAAAGTCACAAAAATAGAGTGAGGAATTTTAAAAATTTGTTTCTTAAAGTATCCTCAGAATTTCTATTAAAGTATTTTGAGATAATAATTCATAGTGATACGAAAGGAAAAGAAAAACGAACACACACATAACTGCAAATGCTAACAGGAGGAAAGAACTACTTCTTAGCGTTTGGAAGGTGAGGTAGCTATTTTGCTGCCCTGCCGGTAGATGGCATAGCAACCTCAGTTTGTCAGCTCTGAAGTCCAGGTATGCTGGGAGGATAGCAACTTCATTCTCTGAGTTTAAGGCAAGTTTAAGTCTCAGGCCCTCCTTTTTTCTTATTCTTCCTTCCACCTTTCCTTTCCTCTCTTTTGCATCCATCTTTTCTCTTTCCCTCTTCCCCCACTGACAGGAGGGCTTAACACTACAAAGAGACTGAGATAAGGATCTTTACTGGGAATCTGTCCTAAGGCCAGGAAATACAATCTGTTTTCCTGACACAAAGAGCATAAAATTAATGAAGGATGTGAATAGGAAGTAGATTTTGGCATGGATTTAGAAAAAGGCTGAGTGAGGTGTAGTGTACACCGATCTTTAATACTATTTCTCTCCCAACTTCATTTAGGTATAACTGACAATTATAAATGTATACATTTAAAAAGGTATACAAGGGTTGGAAGTGGAGATAGAGAAAATTGGAATATGTTTGTGAAGGGCTACATAAGTCATCAAGTTTTGTTCTTAATTAAGGCCAAGGACACGATACATAGTACATACTAGTGTCAATCCCTGGCACCAAAATAACAAAAGCAATAAAAAAAAGTTAAGAAAAATTGCTAGTCTGTAGAAAACAGGCATTGTTTTCTATTCCCAGGTGAAATGGGAATTTGAGAATATCTACTGTATCTTTCACTCTATAAGACAGATACACCTGACATGGTTAGGAACAAGCAGTCTTCAAGGCTGAAGTATATTTACAATACGCCCGTCTACAGTTGGTTAAACACATTTACCTAAATTTTTTTATTTTTGCACCAGAAAATAAAAAAACAGGGGGTCGGAGAGAACACAGCGGTAGGTGTTGGCCTTGCACGCAGCCAATATAGGATGAATGGTGTGGTTCGAATCCTGGCATTGCATTTGGTCTCCTGATCCTACCAGGAGCGATTTCTGAGTGCAGAGCCAAAAGTTACCCCTGAGCATCACCAGGTGTGATCCAAAAACAAAACAAAAAGAAAATAAAGAAACTTTTTATTTTAAATACTTAGGCTTCAGTCCAGGTGGCATTCACTTTATTAAAAGCACAGACATTCCAACCCCCCATCTTTTTTTTGGGGGGGGGGAAAGATGCATTTTATGGCACAAAAATACTGTAACTATAAGAGAATTATTTCTGAAACTTATCATATTCTACTTTCAAGAATATAGTTCATACACTGAATAGTGCCAGGATCAAACTTAGGATCTCAACTTGCTAACTATTTGCTTTATCAGTTCAGTATCCCCAGACATCTTATTTTCTTAATATAATCCTAATCTATCTGCAACCAGCAGTTTTCTTTGTTTAATATTAACTGAATAAAATATTAGAAATGTATTATTAAATTCATACAATAGAATATGTATTTAGGGGGGCGGGCGGTGGTGCTGGAGGTAAGGTGCTTGCCTTGCCTGCGCTAACCTAGGACGGACCACGGTTTGATCCCCCGGTTCCCCATATGGTCCCCCGTGCCTGCCAGGAGCGACTTCTGAGCGAATAGCCAGGAGTAACCCCTGAGCGTCACCGGGTGTGGCCCAAAAACCAAAAAAAAAAAAAAGAATATGTATTTAATTGAATATGTATTATATGACTTCTTTTTTGCGAATTAAGTTTGTGAGCAGCAATTCCAAATATGCAGCAAGTGGAATTATCATTTTCTTTGAGAAGGGGAACATTCCAGATGTAAGAGTCTCAGTGGGCATATAGTGTCTGTACATGGTAATTAATGTTTATAATTCTTCTCTTTTATAGTAAGGGAAGGATGAATGTGGTAGTTGCCCAAA
>PVKC010035219.1:0-13416 GCA_004027635.1 Crocidura indochinensis | reverse complement strand
AAGGTAAGATAGTATGCCAGAATATTTGAACTATGGAAATACAAAATAATCAAATAATATTCTAAGACATTTGAGGCAATACCATGACACCTATTTTATAACATAAAATTAATTTGGGGATCATTTTAATGCAATGACAATTTAAATTAAATTTAATTTTAATCCAATTGGCAATGTATGCTGTATGCACATGTCAATGCGTGGTGGACAATGAATAAGGCACATGTTTCCCATTAATCGAAGATGCATTCAGAATTAAATATGTTACTAATAATCACATGTCCATTTTCTGGATTCAAAGTTTAAAAACTAGAAATTTCAGTGAGGATTGATATCAGAATAATATAATATCAGGGATCAAAATATGCTTGCCAAATCCAGTTGGGTGTGAATCATATCGTTTGGATAGGGCGTATAAGAAATGGCTTGCAAGAGTCTTGCTTTTCAACAGGTAATCAGTATAGACAAAAGAGCAAAGTCCATCTTTCTGGTTAGCAATCATCTTTCTATTACACTATTGTGACATGGTATGAGACAGAGTTTACATAGCAACCAAATGATTCCAATGTAATGAAAAGTCATGTTCACAAAAGAGCAGTTTCTGGAAAAACTACATCCCCACAGGAGGTCAAATACAAAGATATATTGTGGGAACCTGAAGTCTAAACAAGAAGGGACACAATTTTGTAAAAACCACATGGCAGGCTTCTTCTTAGGCTTTTAGGTTCTGAGAAGGGAGAAACACCATTTTGTAAGGTCTACATGGTATGAGCCACATGCTGGGGCTTCACAAGCCTATTTCCGTAGACCCCACCCCAATCTATCTACCATGCCAGGTAGCCTATCAGGGAAGAACAAGGGAGCAGTAGGAAGGTACCCCTAGACAAGAGCCAATCATTTTAAGGATCATCAGAAAGCTGGAACCTCCCTATATGCCTTCCCTATATAATCTTCATCATGGCCTTAGGTGGGGCTTATCTCCTTGGGGTGGGTGGGAGGATGGCCCTGTCTGATCAGGCTGGGGAATTTTGTTGGCAGGCGTATTAAATTGTTAAACTTTATTCCAGTCTCATTCTTCTACTCTGGAACCCTACAATATAAGCCAAAATGATATGGTCTAGGGGAGAGGGGTAGCAGAAACCTAGCTAAAGATGGAAGCACTAGGAGGAGTGAAAGTTCCCTCCTCCAAACTGCAATGGCTGCTACAGGTAACAGGAAAGAATAAGATCTAAAATCCCTGCATTGGACCTAAAACCAGAGAACTGTCCTAACCTCATTAATTCAAGGAGCTTTTTCAAAGGCTTTGTTCGCATTCTAACTAACAAAGAATTATAGACTATTGATGGTCTTTGGATAAACAGACTTAATGCCTATATGTAGCTCCGTAGCCCTGTCCATGATTTCTCTTAAGGCAAAGAGGACATTTATATTAAGTTCTCTGACAATCGGGAAATAATTTTAGCTGGACTTTCTCAAGGGGTTCTTAGAATATTATTGAATCAATGAAAAAGCATCAAGTGGTAAAGGAGCTTCACAAAAATAAAAACTTTCAAAAAAGTATATCCTTCATCATGTCAAGTTGCTGTGATTTAGGTTGGAAGTGAAACATCACAATTGTATACTTCAGGAATACCGTAGTATCCAAATCACCCTGTTGAGCATTAGCAATTTAATATAGAAGGAAACCTCCTCTTTATCTCTGGGTTTGTGGGGCTTGGGGGTTTTGGTTTTTTTGGTTTTTTGTATTATCTCAAATTGGCAGGAGACATGATACATCAATGAAACATTTATGCCAGGGGACAAGAAGTATAAGCAAATTTGTTCTCTAAAATTACTTTCAGGTTATCTGATTGCTGTCTGTTGAACAGTAAGAGGGCATTATCTGGGTAACCAGTCTTACAAAGCTAAAGCTGACACAGTCTGAATTGTGTTGCAAAAAAGCACAACAGCATATAGGATAGTGGTATTTTGGCTCCTACAACTGCCTCTTTTAAATATGGAAAATTGCTGGCAAAGAGCACACATAATATATTGTTTTTGTCTAAAATGCATTCAATCTGAAAAGAGAGGTAGGTTGATGTGACAAAAAGAGCATGTGTTGTTGGAGTGATCTGCCTGAAAATGTAGATTAAATATCCTTGATGTTTAGGAGGGAATGACAAAGTATTCTAGAATCTGAAATATGTCACCTCAAGTGTAGCTAAATGAGGGGCTTTTGTGAATATTCAACAAGAGGAAACAATTGTACATAGCAAAAATCTGGTCATAATATAAGTAAATTCAAAGTTCTAATAAGAATTTCCACAATCACAGATGTTTTAATTATAATTTAACTTCTCTAAGAAGAAACTCTAGTATAAATGTCTACAAGGTTATTTGCATTTCAAGCAATAATAGAGTCTTTAAAGATTTAAAATAGTCTAAAAGAAGACTTATGAATCTACTATTGAGATTGATTAAGAAATAAATTTAAACAGAACTAACAACATACATTTTAGGTGTAGGTAGGGAAGATGATAGTCTGAGGAGAAGGGTTACAAGGTGATTTAGAAACCCTTCATTGCTAATTACCAGAACATGGCACCCATAAGGATAATCTTATTGTTGTTAAGTCCAGTATTCATATTTTTTTCTGCCATCTTTCCCAGAAGAAAAGACTTTTGCATAAACTGCCTCAGGACCCATGGTTCTGTAAAAATTAGCTAGGTTAGATTAGCATAGATATGAGTTGTGTGTTAATGTTTGCTCCTCTTACTAGATTTACTGGTTCTAAACAATAAGTGAAGGACAGAGTTCTCAGTTCACTAGTTTGTGAACCCATTGGCCCTCACCTTTTCTCTCAAAAAATGTGGTCAAATTTTTACAAAATTTTTAAACATGTTCTTTTCACTTGATTCTCACGCTCCAAACTGTTTGCCAATTCCAATAATTCTCTTAGACTAGATTAATATATTTTACTATACACTCACCACCAATATTCAAGACTCATAGCTCTCCAACTGAGGAAGGAAAAATGAAAAGATGGAAGGATGAAAAAAAGAAATGATAGAAAGAATAAATATGGAAGGAAGGAAAGAAAGGGTGAAATAATGAAAAGAAGATAAGGAAGAAGAAAAGAAAGAATATAAAAGATGGCAAGAAAGATGAAAGGAAAGAAGAAAAGAATAGGGAAGGAAGGAAAGAAGGAATAAAGGAAGGAAAATGCAGAGAGAAGGGAAAAAAGGAAAGAAGGAATAGATTTTATGTGTGTTATCTCAAACTGTAAGTCTGTTATCTCCTAGTGAGATTTCCTACATTAGTAAAATTAAAGATGTAATCTATTTATGAATCAGAGCTTCTCTTTTAATTATGGACACAATGACTGGGACAAAGATTTTCAAATAGAAAATTTTCTTTTCTAGAATTATAAGGTAGTTTTACATAAATTGGAACATGGCTCTCTAAGAATGTCAGAACCCATAGATGATCTCCTGACATGTAAAAGTATAAACAGCAAGGCACCTTGGATTCTGTTCTCTCCTTGAAGTGCCTAGGGGGTAAAAGTGATTGAACAATTACTGATATCTAGAATTCTGTAGCATGCGTTTATTTCTGCCTTCACATGCTTAGCACTGATTATTCCCAATTACATTCTTGTGCATCACTGATGATCACCGCATGGATTATTCATTACATTATGACCTGAAAATTAAAGGAAGAATGCAGGTTTATAAATAAGGAAAATAGCACTGGCTTAGAAACTGGCACAATTGAAGAACCAATAATCCAACACTTTAAAGGAAAAAAAGGCCATAATCATACTAAAAGCAAAACTCTGAAATTATGTATAGAGATAAAATTATAAAGAATACTGCAGTTTTATCAGGGAAAGGCCTTTTTTGGGCATCCTAAGCAAAAAATAACAGGTTTTCACAGATGTTCCTTGAAATATACCTATATATGCTTTCCAATATGCTATAGAACAAATGTTCATGTTCTGCATCACCACCCACAATCAGATACAAGCAGTCAAACCCCAATGTGATTACAGTTATGGGGCCTTGAAAAGGTTATTAGTGTTAGGGTCCAGAGTCAAAAGACAAGACACACAATTGAGATAAAGCTGAACAAACTTTAATCCATCTACCAATATCTCCAAACTGACAGGTCAGAGTTGTCTCTCACAGGAGATGAACCCTGCCCAAGGTTATGAATCGGATTATATAGGGAGGGGATATAGGAAGGTTCTAGGTTTTTGATGATCTTTAAAATGATGGGCTGATGTCTAGGATACCTTCTTATTGCTCCCTTGTGTCCTTTCCAGATAGGCAACCTGGTATGGCCAGTTAGCTTGGGGCAGTGCTAATAAAAATAGGTCGGGAAAGCCTAATATGTGACTTATAACATGTGTTCCTTACAAAATGGCTTCCCTCCTTGTTCAGAACCCAGGAGAAGCCTGACCTATGGTCTTTACAAAAAGGCTTCTTTCTTTTTTCAGAACTCAGGTCCTCACATTCCCTCCTTTACTTATGGACCTGAGACAAATCCTTGACTCTCCTCGAGGTTCCTCATTCCCATCTCTGCTTATGGGTACATATTGGGACCATAGCACAAACATCTTAACTGTACCTATGTGTGCCTGAATAAAGCGGCAAGGACCTACTAAGAGAATCAACAAAATAATAAACAGTAGCCCAGCTAGGGTGGTTATCAGGGAAGTTTTTCAGGGTGATTGAGAGAAGCACCAGGGGACAGAATCTTTCTGCTGCCTTTCCTATTCCTACAAACTAGCCTTCGTCTGCTACAGTATCTCATAGATAGACCCCCGACTTAGCATAGAAATTATATTGTTCCTTCAGAGCTATGCGTAACCCTCCTTCTTACAGGAAGAGTGGGTCCAGTACCCGCCTGTTCTGAAGAGCAACTTCAGCTAGGGAGGCAACTTGTTTTTCTAACATCCCGATAGAAAAACCAAATCATCTCAGATCAGCGTCCACTTGTTGGGAGAGTTAAGTTGCATATCTCCCTTCACAAGGGAGACCACTCCCACCTAAGTGGACCTGACAATTCCAGCTACTACAAAGTCTGAAATAAGAAGGGGAATGACCCTCACATATTAGGGATAACTGCACAAATTGTTCCCAACCACTTCTCTTGCCAGGTTTGATACCAAGGGTAGGAGAATGACCATGATGCAAAACCCATCTTGGTTTGCAAAAGCAGTGGAAAATACAAAGGGGGGGTCAGCTCCTGAGTATACACAAGTCATGTCCTCATCGATCCCAATTGGCATTTCTTCCCAAGCATCTATATTTATCTCTATAGTCTCATTACAATAATCAAGTTAAGTGGAGGGGACCCTGGTGTGGTCGGTAAGAGGCACATGCCTGTCTTGTATTTCCTGTAAGGTGTTCCTCCCCTCAGTCAAGGCAGCCAGAATCTATTGTCTGGGCCACTGCCCCCATTACTCTCATTCTCATAAAATATGGGGGTCTAGGGTCAACGTATAACCAGAAATCCTTGGCTAGCCTGCCAGGTGGCATTGAGAAAATGGTAGGTTTCTTCTATGGTCCTGAATACCTCTTCTCCTTTGGTTATTGAGTCAAGAAGAAATGCAGGGTTGTGAGAATCAGGTGTCAATTCTGGGGAGGGTAATGCTGCCAGCTTCATGTGGATTGGTGGTGGCCAGGATTTCTGGTAAGTGAAGACACTTTTGCCAGGCCCTATTGCAGGCTCCATTCAAGGTCTGACCACCTTTAGCATGAAAATTTCCATTCCATAGTCATATTCTCCTAGATAGTACTGAAAACTTCCAGTTCCTACTTGGCATTTTTACTCAGTTCTCACAGCTGGGGGATCAGAATAATGCTGTTACACTCTTCCACAGTACAGCCTTGGTTGCACCTTGGATCTTCCTCAGAACCCTGTCACTTTCAAGTTCCTATCACATCAGGTTTTCAGGAGGCCAGGGACTCAGCACCAGGAAGCACAGTGAAAGTCCTGACTGCTCCCACATACCCAAGGCAAGTATAGAGGTATACACTGCTGAGGTCATGCTTCATTAGCCAAGTGGTAGCGATCACCAAATGCCAGTGTGCAGGTCTGTCACAGTGGTAGTACTTGTCCCCCAATCCCACGTCTCTGTCTCTGACAAGCTAACAGAGAAACTTGGTGGTCTCTTGGTGGCATTCACCTGGGCCACCACTCACTTCATTCTCAGATTTGAAAGGATCCACTCATTGGGGTTGGGGGATAAAGCTAGTATCCTGTCATCCCCAGTTCTACCATAGATCCTGTACTGGTCTATATTACCTCATTTCTGCCTTCTTGATGGGTAGCAGGGGGTTGTTCTGGTGTTATTAGCATGGGACCAAGACCTCGGCCTCTCAGAGGCGGCTGACATGTTCCCTTATCCTTTCCTTTGCCTCCAACAGGGTGGGGTATTGGTTTACCCAGATAGGATATGTGAAGGACTCTAGTTGCACCACCACCAGGGACTAGTTTGCCAGTTCCAGTGTTCATCCCTCAGACCAGACCAAAGGAAACTCTCTCTGTAGAATGGAAAGGCAGATCTTGGGTTTCTTTGGGGTGGTAGATCAAACATTAAGTGTTCATTTGCTGCCATCGGGAGCACTTTGTCCACTGGCATTTCTCCAAATGTCACTTTTACATCAATTTCTGAGGATTGGACTGTAGCCTACAGTTTATGCAAGAGGTCTCCCCTTAATAAATTGTAGGGGACAGTCAGAATTTCTATGAACTGGTGAGTTACCTAACTTGTTGCCAGATCCAGGGTCCAGTGGGTGGTCAACTTACATAGCTCAGTTCCACTAGTTTCTTGAAACCATATGGTTTCTCCTGATATCTTCCTTCTGTTTCTCTGTAAGGAATGAAAACTGCACTGGTGTCAACAAGAAATTCTACTGGCCAACTTATACAAAGATATGTACCTTAGATTTGGGGAGGTTCCAAACCCTAGACCCCGTCATATTTGGGTAGTGAGGGCTGACATCCTTCTCTCAGGGCACTCTTGTGTCCAATATCCCATCTTTCTACATTGGCAAACTGATCTGTGGCCAGTGGCTCTCAGTCCGTCCTCCTATCTCATGTTCACTGTGGTTCTTTGACCTCTGCAGCCCCCCCAACCTGCTCTCATTAATGCTAGAATCTTGGCCATATTCTTTGCTTTCCTATTGTCTTATCACTGTTACTAAAAATCCTTTCTGCTATCTTTACCAACCCACTTAATTTTTTTTCCCTTCAAATCCTTCTATCTTCTAAAGTTTCCTCCGAATGTCAGAGGCAGTCTGACATGCAAAGCTAGGTTCACCAACCCTTGATTCTCTGGGGCTGTGTTGTCTATGGGGCTGTACATCCTATAAGCATCTAGGAGTCTCTCCAAAAATGCTGCCAGAGATTCTTCCTGTATAAATGCTATAATTTTAGAGAGATTAAAGGGACTTTGAGCAACAGCTCAAAGGCATCCCAAGATCCCAAGATATGCTAACAGAAGAGGCATTTTCTTTGTTTTCTTTTTGGTCCAGTCATGTTTTTCAAAGAGAAAATGTCATCCAGGTCTCACTTGGTCACTTGACAGCCAACTCTATCCACACCTTCTCTCTGGGTATCCTGCTGGATTTGATCCCTCTTCTGTGCAATAAATTAATTGCCAAATGTCAACCCAAATGGAACATTTTTTCATGTGTCTTTTGACCATTTGCTTTTCTTCTTTGATGAAGTGTCTGTTCATTTCTTCTACCCATTTTTTGATAGTGTTAGATTATTTTCTTTTAAGTTCTGTCAGTACCTTGTATATTTTGGGGGTTATCCCCTTGTCTAGTGGGTATTGGGTAAATAGTTTCTGTTGGTGACTTTTGTATCTTACGCACTATTTGCTTTAAGGTGCAGAAGCTTATCAGTTTAATATAGTCCCATCTGTTTATCTCTGTTTCCACTTGTTTGGAGAGTGCTGTTTCCTCCTAGAAGATTCCTTTAATCTCAATGTTATGGAGTGCTTTACCTACGTAAACCTTATGGTTTCAGGCCTGATATCAAGCTCTTTAATCCATTTGAATTTGATGTTTGTACATGGTGTTTAGATGGACTTCTGAGTTCACCTTTTTTTTGCAAGTGGCTAACCAGTTGTGCCAACACCACTTGTTGAAGAGGCTTTCCTTACTCCATTTTGGGTTTCTTCCCCCTTTATCAAAGATTAGTTGATTGTATGTCTGAGGAATATTCTCTGAATACTCAAGTCTATTCCACTGATCTGAGGATCTGTCTTTATTCCAATACCATGCTGTTTGATAGCTATTGCTTTGTAATACAGTCTAAAATTGTGGAAAGTAATGCCTCTCATATTCTCTTTCCCAAGGATTGCTTTAGCTATTCGTGGGTGTTTATTGTTCCAAATGAATTTTAGGAGTGTTTGATCTACTTCTTTAAAAACGTCATGGGTATCTTTAAAGGGATTGCATTACATCTGTACAATGCTTTGGGGAGTATTGCCATAGTTGATGAGTCATGAAAACTAATTTAAGAAGCCAAATATGATCAGATGGATTTTCTGAAAAAGGCTTATGCTGCTGCTTCCAGTTATAGACGTTCAAGGAAGAAAAGGGTGTGTACATATACAATCCCTTCCTCCAGCCATGGAGACTTTCTGGAGTGGCAGCAGGATAGTAGATTTACCTTTCTCACACTTGTTTTCCTTTTTACGTTTGGGTTTCTTGCTATGTTCCTCCTCTCTCTCCTATTTGAGCTCTTTTCTATGCTCTTTTCCCTCTTTCCATTCACACTCCTCCCTATCCCATTCACGTTCTTTTCTACACTCCTACTCCCTCTCCCATTTACACAATTTTTTCTGCTCTCCTCCTTCCTCTCCTGTTCACACACTTTTTCCTCCAGGGCATTTCTTTTGGGCTCACATAGGTAGCCTTGCCCTGATGCAGGTAGGATTCTACAGCAATGTAGAGTCAGGAGAAAGGAGAGTGATTGGGGAAGGAGATTGGAGTGGGAGAGGATCTGAGTAGGTAAGTGATAGAAACTTGCATTCCTTCAGAAATGGGAGGACAGAGATGGATCCTTTTTGGAAGGAGTACTCTGTGCCTATGGGGAAAGGGACCTTGGTCTTCCTGGTCTGCCATATAGGGACAAAGTTAAATTTAGGGTTTGAGTTTTTGTGGCAGCTTTTCTCCTAAGTATCTCTAGGTCACAGTGTATGGTGTCTGGTCTGAGCACTGCCTCCTGTGTGGGATAAATCTGGGCATTAGAGAACATTCACTCAGAGGGCCATCTAGTCTGGAGCACTGGCTACTCTAGTTGGCATTGTTTGCAACTCTCCCTGTTTTTAGTCATAAATTTAATAATAAGTACACAGATAATAAAATAGAGATATAAAAATCTGTTTGATATATAGTTAAAGTTACTCTACAGGACTCTACAAGAAAATTATTAAAACCTAGGAAGGAGTATTTCAGATAAAGGGGTGCTGATCCCTTGACTGTTCAGTGGAAGAGGAATCAGGCAAATCAACATTGCTCAAATTCATCTGGGTCAGGTCTGGTAGAAACTGTTTTAATCCCTTTGGCATCACCTTCCATGAAATTGCAAGGAATGTTCATCATAATATCTTAGTCAAAACTGTGACTCTGAAGCTGTAACACATGTTCTTATTTTTCTCTGTATCTTTGTCTCCTTTTCCCTACATACATCTGAACACATGAAAACAGAATATATTTTAATATATATGCTTGAATATACTATTTTGTGTTATATGCTGTACACAGATAATTGTGTTTATTTCTTATACTTTTGTATAAGTGAATATGTATTGATATGCATTTATAAATAAATATTAAGAGATGATGAGCTAAAACAGGGAACATGGTGCATGCCTTACATACATAATGAACTATGTCTAATCTGAGCATTACTCAGAAGGTCCTAAAAGCAGTCACATCGCTGTATCCTTGTAGTACCACATCACTAGACTCAAACACTTAAATCTTCAGTCAGCCAGTTGAGTTCTCAAAGAATGGACCCGGTTCTCCCCAGAACTGCTTAGGAGACCCCCCAAATGAATATATACATATATACATTTACATAGCTATAGATTAAGTAAATGCTTATATTTACTTATTTTCTGCATGTGTTGTTACATGTTATATAAACATCTGTATTTCTCTGAGTGTTTTGAATTTTACTATCTCCCTTCTACTTGAACCCTTCTGGTTATCATTTTTTTTATCTCACTGATTTTAATCCAGTACATATTATAAAATACATATTGTATTCCAGATGCTAGTCGGGAGCACACATTTTATGGTATCCTTATCATAACCTTTTAGGCTTGGCATTCTTAATCTAAATTTTGCAGAGAGGAAAATAGTTACAACAAGGTTAAGCAAAATACAGATGGCAAGAGGCACAGCTGAGGTTTGAAAGCAGGTTATTCCAACTTCAAACACATGTTCTTTGTGTTCATTTTTGTGCTGCTTCTTGTTTCCATCAAAATACAGCATATCGAAGAATTAATACTGTGTCATTATTGCAAAATTTATCTATAAATCCTCTAATAGTGACTGATATATGATATGAATTTATTTATTCTTAGTTGAGCAGTTTATTTATTGAGGAATTCACTGGTAATATTTGAATTCATGAATAAAGAAATGAAGACTATACTTTCAGGGATCATTTCTACAGTACATGAATGAAGAAATGATACCCTTTTCTATTCTTCTCAATGTGCATTTAGAATCTTTTCTTTTGACCCTTTGTTTAATGGTGTCTTCTGTCTTTTTCTTTCACTCAGATTCATGTAGGGACTTTTTATCTGGAATGACTTTTCTTGGAATTTGGTAATTTTCCCTAAATATGGCTTACTCTTTTCATTCATCAGTTTCCTCTTGGCTTATCTTGATTAACTCTGGATATTTCTTTTTTCCATTCTGTGCAAGAGACTGGAGGGAAGCAATTTGGTGCATTTATCAGACTCTACATGACCTTGTTGTTTCAACCATTCTCAGGCCAAATCTAATTTATGTTTTGCCTCATGGGCACTTATTACCCAGGTTTTCTGTTTACTTGCTTGGTATGACTCAGTCCAAGATTCATGACCATGCAGAATATCTATATTTCACACACTCTCTCACCAGCTTTCCTTCATTTCCATATAAGCAAAAAGATTTTATTTTTAAAAATAGGCTGATGATTCCCTCTTCTTAAGCCTCCCTCCACTATTGCAGAGAACTGGCTAAAACTTTTTAAATAGGACTATTTTCCACCTCTTTCTCACCCCTTAATTGACCCTAGATTTCATTATTTTAATCAATAGATTATTAATATGTTTTCTAAGGAAATCTTTATGCTCTCTAAGGCTTTCGTTGTATCATTTCTTTTTATATTTTTCTTTCTGGAGCTGTAGTTCTGGGATTTTTTCACTGTAGCCTTATTGCATTTCATCTGTAGTAGTTTGCTTCATAAAATTTGGTGTCATGCCCTACCTGATACTTTAAAATTTTTAATGGTACATTGAGTAGTTCATATAAATCATAAGAAAGATGTTGCTTTTTTGGGGGGATTTCTTCTTTTTTAAACCACACATTGTAATGCTAAATTAGAATTATTTATACTGGTTCTATGCTCAGGGATGGTCACAAGAAAGACTAATGTATTAACTCCTGTACTATCTCCCTGGGCCCCAGAAAGTTGTTTTTTGAAATGTAGATTCTGAGTATAGAGTAATATTATAAGGGTCATGTTGTATACCTTGCATGTTACTAACCCCAGTTCTTTCTTTTTAAGTAAAAATAGTTTTTATTTGAAAGTATTAAAGAAGGGAAGGAAGAGGATAAAAAAGAGAAAGAGAATAATGAGTATGTGCTCTCCAAAGATGTAGAGCACCCCCATAACAACTCATCATGAAAATAGAAAAATCCGGGGCAGGGAGATAGCATGGAGGTAAGGCGTTTGCCTTTCATGCAAAAGGTCATCAGTTCGAATCCCGGTGCCCCATATGGTCCCCCGTGGCTGCCAGGAGCAATTTCTGAGCATGGAGCCCAGAGTAACCCCTGAGCACTGCCGGGTGTGACCCAAAAACAAAAACAAAAAAAAAAAAGAAAATAGAAAAATCCACATCTCAAGAGGAGACATGTGGGTGAAATATGCTTGAATACCATGTACACAGGCATCACATATGTTGCTGATCCCAGTTTCGTCACCAGAACTGGTTGGTCCCCAAATACTGTCAGTAGAGCCATGGAGGTTTTCTGGAAATTCTGGGAGGCACAGATAATCCCCCATATAATAGAGTCTAAGTAGTATTATATGCTTAGGCTTTTGCATTTTGATCACTGTACTTGTTGGATACAAAATTTAAGGAAAAAGCCCCTGGCTTCCTGATCACTACTTAGATGCCACTCAACTCCCCCCAGATGTAAATAAAATACGGATTCACAGAAATATCCTTTCTTGTATTCAGATCAGGTGCTGATCTGAAATGGCCTCTACAACTGCACATTCTTAAATGCAGTCTCTGTGGTTCTACTTCATATCTAGCCTTGGAGAGACCATGTTCCTGAAGCGAATACTCTTCACAGACTATGAACAGAAAAATAAGTCTGTTGGGAATGGAGCTATATTACAATGGCAGGACATTTTCCTTGCACACAATAGACTAGGGTTCAATCACTGACACTGAATGGTCCACCAACCCTGCCAGAAGTAACTGGAGCACAGAGTCAGCAGTAATTCTTAAGACCCTCAAGGTGTGTTCAAAAATAAAAAGTAAAAAAAGGAGTCTGTCATTTGATAACTAGTAAAATATTACTAGTGAAGTAGGGACTTGGTTGTAGTAATCTTCCTTTATACACATTCTTTGTGATGCAAGAGTTAAAAAGTTTTCATTAGGGGCCAGGCTGTGGCGCTGGAGGTAAGGTGCCTGCGCTAATCTACGACGGACCGCGTTTCGATCCCCAGGTTTCCCATATGGTCCCCATTGCCTGCCAGGAGCGACTTCTGAGCGAATAGCCAGGAGTAACCCCTGAGTGTCAGCGGGTGTGGCCCAAAAACCAAAAAAAATAATAATAATAAGTTTTCATTAGTATTTGAATGAATTTCCAGAAATCTAGATTTCTATATAAAGAGAAATCCTGGACTCTAAAGTGTTAAGTGTGTTTTTCCCTACACCTAAATGAGCTAGAGGAAGGAAAAACGAGATTCTGCCCCTAGAGATTTGAAAAGACTTAAATGTTAGCACTAACATATTGAACCTAATTCTCAGCGTCAGTGGTAGTCAGGGCAATCACCTAAGAGATCAATGCTTGGTCTGCTTTGGGAAAAAGCTCTCTCCTGCTTCTCCTATTCTGCACCCCTAACCTCATTTCTGACCAACTGCCCACAACAGAGAAGAGTTGTTGTTTTGGTATTCGTGTG
>PVKC010035218.1:0-13511 GCA_004027635.1 Crocidura indochinensis | reverse complement strand
CTTGCTTTGCAGAGTACTTGCTCTAGCCGGTTTTCAGTCTAATGGAATGTTCCTGGGTGTTTCAGCCCTAGGATGGACTTCTGGGAGAGCGAGTCTTTTTTGGGGCCAGTTTGGTCCACTCCCACGAAGTCCAGAACAGCAAAGGACAAAGAAACACAAAGAAAAGACAAGACTCACAGTTCTTAGGAGTTGGCCCTACTGGGCAGGCGTGGATGCGGAGAAATTCCCAGCCAGACGTCACAATCAGGGGACCTTGCTTTGCAGAGTATATAATACATTTTAAAAAGCACGTTCACTCCAGTAAAAGTAAAGCCATGTCCTATAGCAAATATTTTACCTAAAGAACTGTTCAATTATACGTAATTTTGTACTGTATCTGGAGTTTGGCATCAGGTCAAAACAGGTTTTAGTAAATTCAAAGGTAATATGGTGTACTTGAATTTATATATATGTCTCCCTGATCAGTGAACCTTTCTGTAAAGGGTGGAAAAAGTACATATTGTAACCTTTGTGAGTCATTTTATCAGCAACCCAACTATGCATTTGTGGCTCTAAGGTTGAAACATGTTATCTACAAGCAATATGAAAATAAAAAGGATATATGACTATTATAGTCAAGTTTTAATGTACGTTACTAACCCTCCTCTAAAGTTAAAACCCAGAACACAGTGGATGGAGTGAGAGTACAGCGGGGAAGGTGTTTGGCTTGATGTGGGCAAACCAAGTGGGATCCCTGTCCCTCCGAGCATCTCCAGGAGTGACCCCTGAGTACAGAGCTAGGAGTCAGCTCTGAAATTCTCTTAGCCCTGGTGTCCTCCAAATGAAAGTCATCATCACCATAAAAATAAATCATCATCATCATAAAGAAAATAATTATCATCATCACCATTATAACAAATTTATTATCATCAAAATGAAGAAAATCGCCATCATCAAAAAGAAACAATCAAAACTCACCACTTTTCCTGTGCAATTTCTTCCAGCAAACTTTATAATCCATATTTGCTACAAATACTGTGCTTCCAAGTCTTCCAGCCTGCAATGCATAGCTAATCTTGTTTGGGATGTCAGGATTATTTAGGATACAGGGAAAGATATTAATCATTCCTGAGCCACCTGGTCCCATACCCATCTCACTAGTCCTAGCCAGCACATTTTACATAGTTCTGGCACGTTCACCATCATGGATCTTCTTTGACTTCAGTGGTCTTCCACTCAGACTATGCTTGTTTAGCACTTCAGCAGCTTTTTTCATGCTCTCTTCTATCTTGAATTCAACAACGGCACAAACCCTTGACTTTCCTTCAGTGTTCATTAAGAAGTATGTTGCTTCACAAACTTTTTCTTTGACCAGGTCCTCAAGTAACTGCCATTTCATGTCAAAAGGGATGAGCATGATAAAGGTTCAAAGTGATTCCCCCCTGAGTAGGTCATTCTCCTTCAACCTTTAGGCCCATTGCCTCTAGGCAAGCCAGTTCTTTTGCTCTCCTCCTCCATTTTGCTCTCCCATGCTGCCAACTCAGCTGCTGCTACTTCAACCTCTTCTGTCATTTTATCAGCCATTTTCTCTTCATGTAGGCTTTGGAGGTGGGTTGCTCTGTGCCCATTGCTATTTCTTAACAGATATATATGTTCTAAATTTATCAAAAAAATTAATAACTTTGTATAATTCAGTAGTAAATTTAATTTATTAAGGGTTATTGAGATTTCACAGAATCTGGTAGTTAAGAGACTCTGGATTGATTCCGTAGTAAAAACAAAGCCACAACAATTATTACCTATAATAATAAGTAATATATAATAGAGCTTAAAGATACTATGAGAACTGTACCATCAGTGCCATTGGAAAATAGGTATAATTACTAAATGGCTGGTATCTAAGTACTTTTCTCTCAACTTTTCCAGAATAGACTCCATTGGCCATATTTTGTTGTCTCATCAATTTGCAAGCCCTGTATAAGTAAATACCTTTTATTCACAGATTCTAAATAAAATGTCTTCATGCTAGTTATAATGACAGGGGACAGAAGTAAATAGTCTTTTCATCTCTCATGATTGAGATGTGAAAAGTGTGAATTTGTCCAAACATGTTCAGTTACTGAGTGTTGGATGCCTTCTGTATTGATGTACCCAAACCACCTGACAGAATCTCTGTAGATTTAATTCTGGGGGACTCCAAAGTACTTGTTCTAAGGATTTTCTTTGAGGCAGAAAGCCTTAGAGAAACACCCTCCAGAAATGGGGAAGGATAGCACAAACAGCACAAAATTTCACTACAAAATTTCTTCTGTTGCTTTTACACTAGCTTTAGTCATTATTGTAAACTCCAAAAATTAAAAATAATAATCCTGCATACTATTCTAATGACAGTAATGTCCTTAGATATGTCCAATAATTAAAAAAAGGACACATAAATGGACTACTCTGAAATAAGGCTTATAATTCAGTCAAATATAATTTCTATTAACCAAAAAATAGCACGGTATTCCTCCTCTATTATTATTATTATTATTATTATTATTATTATTATTATTATTATTCAGTGCCCTGTTTAGTGGCTCCTAATCAGGCTTGACTTTGGACCATTTCTTCTCCCTCACAGAGAGCTCTGGTTAAAGGAAATAATACCTATAATCAACACTGTGTTGCTTCCTGGTTCATGCTTATCTTCTCTCTGGTGCCTCACCTACTACTGGCAGGCTATTCTTCTGTGTTCTATTATCCTTCAGGTATTCCAGTTCCTCTTGTCCTATAAAAGCAATGTTAGAAGGTAATAAAGTTTCTCTGGTCACCAGCCTGGGACCCATTCTTTTCTATTATTAGCTGGGGGAAATGTTCTTGGTCCCCAAAAGCACTGGGAGGAGGAAATTGACTCTTGCCAGCCCACTATCAGCATTGCTAGGCAGTAAGAATATCAATTAATGTCACCATAAGAAAGAATTTTCTTTAATTTTTTTCGGTTATGTCTTCCATATGTCCTGATGTATAGGGATAGCAGAAAAAACTTAATATTTAATAAAAGTAAATTAAAAAATAGAATCACTAAGGTGATTTATCTTTGAAAGAACAGTCAGAAATATTTAATCCCTTCCCATACTCTTTATTTGAATCTTTTCAGATAGGTATGCATAGTAAGAGGTAATACTTCCCCCTCTTCTTGAGAATACTCTGATATTCTTATTCACTAATTGACTACTTGTAAATGCTAGTCTGCGTTGAGCAGCATCATAGAAAAGACAGAAAAATAAGCACTAACCAATGAAAGTACTTCTTTGATAGAATTTCTCATCTAGATGAGAAAGACATGATTAAAAGGTGAAATAATATTTGATAACTTAATTGTTACAGATAGTAGTCACATAAATTATTAAGAATTATTAGCATCCAGCAAAACACACAGACTTCCCAATTAATAAAATTACTTAAATTGACTTGAAAATATTTGAATAGATATTACTCAAAAATATACACAAGTGGGGCGGGATATATAGCACAGCAATAGGACATTTGTCTTGCAAGCTGCTAACCTTGGATGGACCTTGGTTCGTCCCATATGGAATCCTGGTCCCCTGAGTTAGGAGCAATTTCTGAGTACAGAGCCAGGAATAACCCCTGAGTGTCACTGGGTGTGGCCCCAAAACCAAAACAAATAAAAATATACAAGTGACCAATATTTATGTGAAAATTCTTTTGAGGCCGGGCAGTGGCGCTGGAGGTAAGGTGCCTGCGCTAACCTAGGACGGACCGCGGTTCGATCCCCCGGTTCCCCATATGGTCCCTCGTGCCTGCCAGGAGCGACTTCTGAGCGAATAGCCAGGAGTAACCCCTGAGCGTCACCGAGTGTGGCCCAAAAACCAAAAAAAAAAAGAAAGAAAATTCTCAACATTAATAGTCACTTTGACATCTGTGAATCAAAAGCATAATGAGAAACTGCTTCACTCATTTAGACATCATTAATGATAACAAAAGCAATAATATAGAAAATAACTTGTATTTGATAAGAGTGAAGGAGTTGGAAACAGGTATTGCTGATGGGAATGTAAAATGTAAAATCACTATTTAGAAACATTTGATACTTTATTAAAATGTTAAGCATAGAATTACCATATGACTCACCAAGGTATTTCTCTGAATATGTACAAAGGAATGTAAACAGGTATTCAAATAGATACAAGTATATGAAAGTTCACATCTACATTATTCAATCCAGTCAAAAGGTAGAACTCTTTAAAGAGTAATGAGCAGATGAATGAAGAAACAAATTGTGGTATACAGATAATATGGGGGAATTTTTTATCCAAAACACAATATACTAGTAAAAACATAGATATGACATTATTTAAAGTGAATAAACTCATACACAAGAAGATAGACATTTAATGATTTTTCTGTTTAGTTTAAATGTTCATAGAATTAGAATGTGCATCAGTGATTTTCTGTTTAGTTTAAATGTTCATAGAATTAGAAAGTGCATTGGCGGTTGCTGATATTTAGGGATATTCAATGGATAAGGACTCCCTTTCGGAGCAATAAAAAAGTTTTATCAATTATATGTTTTAATACTTTAGATACACAGTATTATGAATAATCTAATACTTTGGACACACAGTTTTATAAATAATCGATTGCCACAAATTATATACTGGAATTTTATTTCAATAAGAAGCAAACTAAACAAAGAAAATGAATGTATATGTAAACTGATTAGGAGGCTTTTGAACAATTTAAGCAAGAAGTTAGAATGTATTTGACTAACATAACTATGAATATATTAAAAAAATAATTTTCGAGGCCGGAGAGATAGCATGGAGGTAAGGTGTTTGCCTTTCATGCAGAAGGTCATCGATTCGAGTCCTGGCGTCCCATGTAGTCCCCCGAACCTGCCAGGAGCGATTTTTGAACACAGAGTCAGGAGTAACCCCTGAGCATTGCTGGGTGTGAACGAAAAGCCAAAAAAAAAAAAGAAAAATTTTCATGTCAGAAAAGGGGGAGTAGAGGGGTTGGAGTGATAGCTCAGCTGTACAATGTTTGCCTGGCACACAGAATAACCCAGGAGAGATCCAGGTTCAATCTCCAGCATCCCATATGACTCCCTGAACCTGCCAAAAAAAGGGGGCAGAAGAGAAAAAAATGTCAATGAATGTTTTATTAAGATTAGTTTATGAATATCTTAATGCCTCAAAAGGATGCTAATAATAATACAACTATATCAGATTTTGCCCCAAATTTATAATTTGATTCTTTTAAAAATGGACTACAGATGCATACCATTCTGCAAAGAACCATTTATTCTTCTCCAATAAAGTTGAAGTTTTCATTTTATTCAGTAAAATTCTTAATATCTTTTAATCTATCTTTAAAAACCATTTTATATGTTCTAAGCATAATAATTATCTGCTTGACAAATGAATTCCTAATTACACAATTACTTTATTATATGATATTAGCTTATAAATGTCTCAAGTCTGAAATCTGTCTGGGAAAGAAAGTATTTTATTTAACATATAATGCAATTTCCTCAGAAATAATTATTTAAAGATTGGGGAGAAATGAGTTGGGATAAAAAGCTCAATAATAATTTTACAGTGACATGTCATGACTTACAGAAATAAGCAGAATTTATAAAGTGATGCAGGAATCCTCACTTATAGTATCCCTGGAATAATCCTTGCCATATAGTAAAACTATATGGCTACACATGTTCACTTGTGTGCTTGTGTATGTTTATATGTATGTATACACACATGAATGCTTACTATGGTAAGAAAATGTATCTTTGATATAATGTGCTCTTGTTTTGTATCTGTGTATGAAAAACTGAAAATTATTGTCTGTGGCATGAAGGATACTGAAAATTAAAATTGAAATAATCCTATCCACATCTTTCTAATAGTCCAATAATCTCTATTTATTAAAGTAAATAGAGGTGATGGACACATTTTAATGAATTATTAAAATATCAACAAGAATCTCATTTTCATGTCCTTTCTATTCTCTAACTACTACAAATAATTATGTTTATAGGAGTTTATAGGAAAGACCCCAAATTAGGAGACTGTAGAAATTTTTGGAATTCTATTGGACAATAAATCTGATGACTAGAATACTAATCGAAGACCAGGTTTTATAATTTGACAGTTCTTCAAAGGTCATTGCTGATTATTAGTGAATGAGCTTTGTTTAGATGGAAAGTCTTGAACACAGCTTATACTTAACTTGTCTAACTGTCCCAGGAGTTAGTTTTTCCATATCTCAGAAATATAGTTCAATCTTAGAATTGAAGTATAAGGGACAAATGTATTTGGCATCTTTTAGTACATCATTCACAACTTCCAAGTCATAATGATTTCCTTCCTTGGGGACATTTTAACTATATAATGTCCCCTTATGAATATTATAGACTCCCTAGGCAGCACTAGAGGGTTAAAACTTTGCTTGTAACTTCTCTACATAGAAAAATAATCAGGGGCCCGGGAGATAGCATGGAGGTAAGGAGTTTGCCTTTCATGCAAAAGGTCATCGGTTCGAATCCCGGTGCCCCATATGGTCCCCCGTGCCTGCCAGGAGCAATTTCTGAGCATGGAGCCAGGAGTAACCCCTGAGCACTGCCAGGTGTGAACCAAGAAAAAAAAAAAAAAGAAAAAGAATCGTGGCAAAATTCTTTTGTTGCGCTTTAGCCTTTTTCCTATGCATTTTTTTTTCAAACTCCGTGCTAATATTTTATTCTGTGTGAAATCACTCGTGTTCAGCACCACTAACTAGTCTCTGATTTAACACTTACTTTAGGCACCATTCTTTCTATTCTCTATAAAACCTCATATTTGGGTTTTGATTCATCCTTTGCTTTGTGTCATCTACTAGATCACTACATGAAGAGATCACATGATGCCCCTGAATCATTAGGATATTGGTTAAAAAAAAAATGAATTTGATACATTAATTCCATAACTTAGGTGAAACCAATTCATCCAGAAGGTGCCAGGTAATATCAGTTGGCATTAATAGGGCATTTGGAGGTGAGATTAGATGTAAGCAGGCACTATTGCTTTTTTTGAAGTCTAAATCTAAAACAAGTGAGAAAACTGGAGTTCAAACTTCAAGCAGGACACTGACTCCACATACAAGTCACCTCTGGTCTCAGTTTCAGTAAGACATTTGTAAAACTAAAAATCACTTATTATAGGCTTCTTGAATGTAATATCACTAGAGATCTATAAAACGAGACATCCCACCTTTGACCTTTTCATGATAATCTGAAACTCATTTCCTGTTATTTGTTTTCTGTCAGCTTCTCTAGGAAAACACCATTGTTTCCCTTGATTCTACAAGGCAGTGTAATACCTACCTCTAAATCCTTGGAAGTAAACACCACTTGGCCATCTTTTTACTCTTGCTTATTCATCATTAGGGTGCAAACCACTAAAGGTCAGCAAATATATCTATCTCTTTAAATGTATAGTTCTAGAGGGCCAGGGTGCTTATCTTGAATGTGGCTGACGGGTTCGATTTCCAGTATCTCATATTTTCCTCCAAGTCTGGCAATAATAATATTCCACTTGAATACCATCAGCTGTTGTCCCCAAACAATTAAATATACACATATACATAAATATGCACATTTGTTTATTTCAAGAACCATGAAGCTCATATTGCTCTGGAAAGATATTGAAAGGAGCTACATACCAATAAGTGTGTGAAAGCCTGAGAGGGTATATATTGTTTCTACTGTGGAAATGGAGTTCATGGCATTTTCAGCCACTTTTAGTAAACAAATCAGTCATAAAGTTTATCTCTGAGTAATCTGTACTCAGCATGGTGTGAGACATCAGAGGGAGTTGATTAAAAACTGATAATTTTGCATTCCTTTTAAGGTCCAATGATGGAGAGAAAAAGGTTATATGGGTCATCATGCCCTTAGGGTTAAGTGTAAACCTAGATGGAGCAAAAACAATCTTTAGTTAATATCAGGGAAATGAAAATCAAAACAATAATGAGACACCATTGAGATTGAACTACATAGAATATTCTAGAAAAACTGTTAGTTTGAAAGGAAAACTATATGCCTACCTTCAGGCAGTCAAGATTCTCAGTCCCATGAGATAAGTCCATGCTTGTTTCTCTTACTTATGTCTTTTTTTTAATATTTAATATGAATATTTAATATTCATGACACCACTCCTTCAGATCTGTTCATCCAGGGCTGGCATGATGGCACATACTTTCTTTGCAAGTTAAGTATTCCTAAAAATAATTATAAATTTTTTATAACTTGGTAATATTTTATTATTGTTTACATTGCTAATTCATCAGCATTTGCTATTTGTCAAATATGTAATGATTAGCTCATTATTCAGTATTGTCGGTCTTCATCACAAATATAAAGAAAGAGGCTACTACTAAAATGGTACGGAATAGATATTGCTAAGGTATAGATAAAAGCAGGTTTTGGGACAGTTAGGTGCATGTCAGTGTGCATTTTCCAGCATCATCACTGCTCTATCATTTGAAGAAATTCAGACATCAATTTTGATAATAAAATGAACTCAGTTTCGATCATAAATATCTGTCTCAGATTGTAAATAGGTTGACATTTCTTTATGATCTATAACAAAATATTTTTTATTTTTACCTTATTAAGTCATTTTTAATGGAACAAAGCTTGGTGACTTCTTTTTTATTTTTAATAATACTATTTTTATTTAAGCACCATGGTTACAAACATGTTCCTAGTTGGGTTTCAGCCATAAAATGCTCCTACCCCTTCTTCAGTGCAACTTTCCTACCAACAATGTCCCTCATTTACCTCCCTTCAAAACTCCTGCCTGTCTTCGAGACAGGAATTGTATTTCTCGCTATCATTCTCATGTAGTTGTTAGTGTAGTTTTTATTTTTTTCTCTAACTGCACTTACCACTATTTGTGGCAAACTTCCTATCACAGGCTGTCCTTCCATCCTTCATCTCTATTTTTTCTGGTATTATAACTACACTATCTTTTATTTTTCTTATATCACAGAGATGAGTGAAATTTTTCTGTGTTTATCTCTCTTACGATAATTTCAATCAGCATAATAGTCTCCATATCTACCTATGGAAAGGCAGATTTCATGACTTAATTTTTTCTAGCAGCTGTGTAGTATAGAAGTACTATCACTAATCTGTTGTTGGACATCTGAGTTATTTCCAAATTTTGGCTATTGTTAATAGTGCTGCTATGAACAGAAGAGTGCAAAGGGTATTATTTTATTGTATTTTTGTTGTTCTAGGGCAGATCCCTTGAGTGGTATTGTTTGCTCTTATGGGAGCTCAATGTCCATTTATTTTTAAGAAATACCCATATCGTTTTCCAGAAAAACTGGAGTGGATGCCATTCCCACCAGCAGTGAATGATAGTTCCTTTCTCCCCATTTCCACTATAGCAGTGTTTTTCTTGTTCTTTGTATGTGTGCCAGTCTCTGTGGTGTGAGATGATATCTCACTGTTTTGATTTACATCTCCCTGATTATTAATCACATTGATCATTAGATCCCTCAGCAGCTTATATTGTTCCACAATCTAGGAGCTATTTCTGAGAGCATAACCAGGAGTAAAGCCTGAGAGTCACCACGTTTGGTCCAAAAACCAAACAAAAAATCTACACAAAAGAGTTAGAGGAGGAAAAATAGTTCTGCAAATATGTAAGAAAGTAGCTTTGTGACATTGCTATATTTTATATTTATTATCATAGCAGGTATGGGATTTTTTTTTTTTTTGGTTTTTCGGTCACACCTGGCAGTGTTCAGGGGTTACTCCTGGCTCCATGCTCAGAAATTGCTCCTGGCAGGCACAGGGGACCATATGGGGCACCGGGATTTGAACTGATGACCTTTTGCATGAAAGGTAAACGCCTTACCTCCATGCTATCTCCCGGGCCCCTAGGTATGGGATTTTTATGAACAAAAATATTCTGCGTAAATAAATTCATATATAAATGTATATAAGTAAAATAGAATATAAAATATTGCTGCATCCTATCCTATCTGTGGTAGCTTTGTGATTATTTTTGTAGTTTTGTAAAAAATGCTATTAAAGGACTGTCAGATATTATAACTTTCTACCTTTACAAGTCAATAATAATTCTAATTAAAATATATGATATTGGAGCCGAAGTGGTGGCACAAGCGGTAGGGCATTTGCCTGACACGTGCTGACCTAGGACGGACTGCGGTTTGATTCCCTGGTGTCCTATGTGGTCCCCTCAACCATAAGCATATATGATGTGTGTTTTTGTATATTACTTTACATATGGTATGCATTTTCCCATGTTAAAAATTAGAAAAGAAGTGAACTACTTTTCTTAAACAACTTGTCATGGAAAAGTCGAAGATCACATGCTACCAAAACATAGTATTACAACATGTGTTGCCACAGAATTTGGCATTTTTTTTGTCTGTCATGTTCCTGGACAAATATATATATGTAAAACCCCAGATTTTGTTCTTTCTGCCCAACACTTAGAGAGACTGATGATCTTGCTTGCAAACAATAAATCTATAGGCATACTACCCATAAAATCTCTATCAAGATGCTAAACAGTATAGAGTAGCAGAAAGAGAAAATTCTAAGTATATTTTTTCAAAGGTCGTTGAAAAAGCACTAGTTGAACTAAGATCGATGTTTTTTTTCTACATCATTTATGCCCAACATCTTTACATTTTACTTAGAAGAATTTGGATACATTTTCTCAAAGGAAAACATAAAGTGCTTATTTCAAATCATGAGATAATTTTATTTCCTGTATCTAAAGGAGAAAACATATAGATAAAAAAGTATCCAAAGAAATATAAGTCACAGGCAAGAACCAAAGAAAAATAAACCATAAAATTAAAACCAATATTAAGATGTTCCGATTTTTAGCCTATAGATCTATTTATATGTTCCAAAATATCTCTAGTGTACTAGATGATATTTTTCTTCTATATTCAAAATAGAATACCTCCTTGGTATTGACTAAACTTAATGGAATAAAAGTAGGACATTTTTGTCCTGTTACCTAACTTATACTTGTATAAAATATTTCTCAATATTTATAATCTAAAATTATTTAATCTTTTTTGAATATTTTATTTTAACACCTTGATTGCATACATAAATGTGTTTGGGTTTCAGTCATGTAAGAACACCACCCATAACCAGTGCAATGTTCCCATCACCATTGTCCCAAATCTCCCTCCTCCCCACCCACCACCCCAACTGTACTCTAGACAGGCTCTCCATTTCCCGCATACATTCTCATTATTAGGACAGTTCAAAATGTAGTTATTTCTCTAACTAAACTCATCACTCTTGTGGTGAGCTTCATGAGGCAAGCTGGAACTTCCAGCTCTTTTCTCTTTTGTGTCTGAAAGTTATTATTATTGCAAGAATGTCTTTCATTTCTTAAAACCCATAAATGAGTGATATCATTCTGCATTTTTCTCTCTCTCTACTTGTTGTTGCCTACATGTTGTTCTATGTATTTTATGGTTTCAGGTCTGATATCAAGGTCTTTCATCCATTTGGATTTCATCTTCATACATGATGTTAGCTGGGGATCTAAGTTCAATTTTTTGCAAGTGGCTAGCCAGTTGTGCCAACACCACTTGTTGAAGAGGCTTTCTTTGCTCCATTTAGGTGACTGTATGTCTGGGGAACACTTTCTGAGTATTCAAGTCTATTCCACTGATCTGAGGGCCTGTCCTTATTCCAGTACCATGCTGTTTTGATCACTATTGGTTTGTAGTAAAGTTTGAAATTGGAGAAAGTAATTCCTCCCATTTTCTTTTTCCCAATGATTGCTTTCGCTATTCTAGGGTGTTTACAAAAGTGCCTGATCCACTTATTTGAAGAATGTTGTGGGGATCTTTAGAGGGATCGCATTAAATCTGTATAATGCCTTGGGTAGTATTGCCATTTTGATGATGTTAATCCTGCCAATCCATGAGCAGAGTGTGTGTTTCCATTTCCGCGTATCCTCTCTTATTTCCTGGAGCAGAGTTTTATAGTTTTCTTTGTATAAGTCCTTCACATTTTTAGTCAAGTAGATTCCAAGATATTTGAGTTTGTGTGGCACTATTGTGAATGGGGTTGTTTTCTTAATGTCCATTTCTTCCTTATTACTATTGGTGTATAGAAAGGCCATTGATTTCTGTGTGTTTATTTTGTAGCCTGCCACCTTGCTATATGAGTCTATTGTTTCTAGGAGCTTTTTGGTAGAGACTTTAGGGTTTTCTAAGTAGAGTATCATGTCATCTGCAAAAAGTGAGAGCTTGACTTCTTCCTTTCCTATCTGAATTCCCTTGATATCTTTGTCTTGCCTAAAGACTATGGCGAGTACTTCCACTGCTATGTTGAATAGGAGTGGTGAGAGAGGACTGTCTTGTCTTGTGCCAGAATTTAGAGGGAAGGCTTTTAGTTTTTCTCCATTGAGGTTGATATTTGCCACTGGCTTGTGGTATATGGCATTAACTATATTGAGATATGTTCCTTCGTTCCCATCTTGCTGAGAGTTTTGATCAAGAATGGGTGTTGAAACTTATAAAATGCTTTCTCTGCATGTATTGATATGATCATGTGATTTTTATTTTTCTTGTTGTTGATGTTGTGTATTATGTTGATAGATTTAGGGATGTTAAACCAGCCTTGCATTCTTGGGATGAAACCTACTTGATCACAGTGGATGATTTTCTTAATGAGGCATTGTATTCTATTTGCCAGAATTTTGTTGAGGATCTTTGCGTCTACCTTCATCAGCGATATTGGTCTGTAATTTTCTTTTTTCGTTGCATCTCTGTCTGGTTTGGGTATCAAGGTGATGTTGGCTTCATAAAAGGTATTTGGAAGTGTTTCGTTTTTTCGATTTCATGAAAGAGTCTTGCCAGGATTGGTAGACGTTTCTCCTGGAAAGTTTGAAAGATTTCATTAGTGAATCCATCTGGGCCTTGGCTTTAGTTTTTGGGCAGACATTTGATTACCATTTTAATTTCATCAATAGTGATGGGGGTGTTTAAATATACTACATCCTCTTCCTTCAACCGTGGAAGATTGTAAGAGTCCAAGAATTTATCCATTTCTTCCAAGTTCTCATTTTTAGTGGTGTAGAGCTTCTCAAAGTAGTTTCTGATTACCCTTTGAATCTCTGCCATATCAGTAGTGATCTCTCCTTTTTCATTCCTAACACCAGTTATCAAGTTTCTCTCTCTCTTTCTTTGTTAGTTTTGTCAGTGGCCTATCAATCTTGCTTATTTTTTCAAAGAATCAACTTCTGCTTTCGTTGATCTTTCGGATTTTTGGGGGGGGTTTCCACTTCATTGATTTCTGCTCTCAGCTTTGTTATTTCCTTCTGCCTCCCTATTTTTGGGTCCTTTTGTTGAGCACTTTCTAGTTCTATGAGCTGCGTCATTAAGCTACTCAGGTAAGCCCCTTCTTCCTTCCTGATGTGTGCTTGCAAAGCTATAAATTTTCCTCTCAGTACTGCTTTTGCTGTGTCCCATAA
>PVKC010035217.1:0-13526 GCA_004027635.1 Crocidura indochinensis | reverse complement strand
CCTGCTCTAGACTGCTTCCCACATCCCTGCACTCTCACTCACTGGGGTACTTGAATGCATATCTCTCTGCAGCCCATGCTAAAATAGTCCCTTTAGACTGTCAGTGGAACATGAAGACTGAACAAAAAGGAAACAGGAGGGAAAAAGCCAATGCTCAGCCTACTGCTTTTTCTTTTTTTTCTTTTTTTGGTTTTTGGGCCACATCCGGTGACGCTCAGGGATTACTCCTGGCTATTTGCTCAGAAGTTGCTCCTGGCAGGCACGGGGGACCATATGGATATGGGGAACCGGGGGATCGAACCGCAGTCCATCCTAGGTTAGCACAGGCACCTTACCTCCAGCGCCACCGCCTGGCCCCCCCTACTGCTTTTTCAAAGTTATTAGTTTTTAAACTTCAGCCTCAATAAGGCCATCCTACTCTCTGTTAGGTACAGTATTCTTTCTCAAGTTCAGATAAATTTCTGCCTGTCTGGGACCCCCTTGATAAATGCTGACAAAGTGAAATCTAAACCAAGTGTTTTGAGAGGGGGAGAGTAAAGCTTCCCAAGTGGTGCTGAGATGCTTCTCAGTATCTTTAGTTCATGATACTGGAGCTTGCTATCCTGGTTGTGTTCAGAGGTCCTTCAAGGCCATGCCTGGCTAAATCAAGAAATCTTGTGGAGCTGGGAATTGAACACTTGCTGGGCCCATGATAAACTTGGGCTTAATCACTCCACTTTCTCCCAGCCAGCAAGACATTATTTTACTGTCGTTGGTTTTGTTTTTTGGTTTGGGGTCACACTCAACAGAACTCAGGAATTACTTCTGGTTCTTTGTGCAAGGCTTATTCCTGGGTTAGTGATGAGGAATGACTCCTGGAGGAGCAAGGGATAAAACCAGGATCAACACTTGCAAGACAATTTCCTTATCCATTTTATATATCTCAGTCTCCCAAGACAACATTTGGCAGCTTAAAACAAATTGGGACTCACGTCCACTCACTAAGAATTCTAAAGCTTTCTGACAGAACCATGAATGTATACTTTGGGTCCTCTCTATTCCATAATTCTGTCAACTTCACCAAACATCTTTCCAAGAGTTTCCCCAGGCCACCTGAAAGCCCCTTCTCTTCCATATTCAAAACCCCATTTTTAGCAGCAGAAAAGATATGTGAGAGGGAGGTGAAAAACTTAAAAGCTAGCCTCTCCTAAGCTATGTATTACATGTAGTATGTATTATGTACTTTCACATAGTATTACATGTAGGCTACTGCAGGGAATAGAAATTTAGTTGAGCCAGAATGAAATCAAGTTTTCACCACAGTATTCACTCACCTCCATTGCCTTTCTCTCTCCCATTCACAAAGCAACAGAGAATGAATGCATAAATGCAGACACAAGAATATTCTGGTCCACTAGCATTGTTCATGCCTTTCCCTCCACTCAGGTCACTGAAAATTTGGCAGGCTTTGTCAGCAGTAGTCCTCACTTATCTTTAATCTGAATGGCACTTTTTCTTCTCTATTTCTAGTCCCTGATGTGATCTCAGACCTGCTTGATTTGTTGAATCAAAAAGAAAGCATAAGAGAAAAGAGGCCAAAGATCTAGAATTGAGTCACCTGTAGAAATGACCAAGAGGCTGGGACTGCAGTAGGGCATTTGTGTGGCAAGTGACTGACATAGGACAGACTGTAGTTCGATCCTCGATCCCCTGGCATCTCATATGGTCCCACAAGCCAGGAGCAATTTCTGAATGCATAGCCAGGAGTAACCCCTGAGTGTCACCTGGTGTGACCCCCCCCCCAAAAAAAAAGAAATGACCAAGAGGCTAAGGGTGGACATTCTGGAGATTGCAAATTGCAGATCCTGAGAAGATGCCCTGTAGGCTCTCTATTTGGGTGTGCCAAATATTTGTTGTATGCCAGGGAATTAAAAGTATATCTCCATGGGGCTGATGAGATGGCGCTAGAGGTAAGGTGTATGCCTTGCAAGCACTAGCCAAGGAAATACCGCAGTTCAATCCCCTGGTGTCCCATATGGTCCCCCCCCAAGCCAGGGGCTATTTCTGAGCACTTAATCAGAAGTAACTCCTGAGCATCAAATGGTGTGGGCCCCCAAAAGTAAATATATATATATATATATATATATATATATATATATATATACACCTTTCCCAGGGCCATATGACCATAATAATCACCCTTACTTTACCAAGGACATAGAAGCAATGGCACAGAGGAAATCCTGCCATCTGACATCAGACCTTAAGACTTCAGTCTCTTTTCTAAAGACCCAGAACTGCTTTTCTCATCAATAGATGACCCACCCCTGAAGTCTTCCTTCTGTGTCATTGCCATGCCCACCAGAGCAATGAACAGAGGGCAAGAGGGAGAATGAGGAGAGGGCAAGAGGGAGAATGTGGTGAAGCATGGGCAAGAACATCTGACGTTCCTCTCCTTGGAACTGGCACACAATAGGGATATGTAGATATAGATAGATAGGTAGATAGATAGATAGATAGATAGATAGATAGATAGATAGATAGATAGATAGAAAGATAGGTAGGTAGGTAGGTAGATAGATGATAGATAGATAGATAGATAGATAGATAGATAGATAGATAGATAGATAGATAGATAGATAGATAGATAGTGGCTCTTAGATGCACCCTCAAAACCTTGCATCTCCCTCACCTGTGAATATGCTAAGTGTAAATCACAGAGTTCCCAACATCAGGAAGGCAAAGCTGCCTGTCAGTCAGTTCAAGTTCCCAGGTAATGCCAGATTCTGTCAGTGAGCATAAAGCAGATCTTTCCTTTTCATGTTGATTAAAAAATAATAATAATAACAATAACGTAAATACAGAAGAGTACAAAGAACAATAGGCAAGACTGAATGGCAGGGGATTCAATGACCAGTGCTCAGGAGTGCCCACAGATTTCTAAGCTGTTACCCTGGGGTAATACTTATAATGGATTACAAAGATTTCTCCTGGATGATTTCTTTTTTTTTCTTTTGGTTTTTGGGTCACACCCGGCAGTGCTCAGGGGTTACTCCTGGCTCCATGCTCAGAAATTGCTCCTGGCAGGCACGGGGGACCATATGGGGCACCGGGATTCGAACCGATGATGTTTTGCATGAAAGGCAAATGCCTTACCTCCATGCTATCTCCCGGGCCCCTTCTCCTGGATGATTTCTAACAAATGCATATAAGTCTACAGTTATCTCAACAAACATTCCCATTTAAAAAACAACAATAACCAGGGGCCTGAGAGATAGCTAGAGGTAGGGCATTTGCCTTGCATGCAGAAGGACAATGGTTTGAATCCTGGCATCCATATGGTCCCCCAAGCCTGCCAGGAGTGATTTCTGAGTGTAGAAACAGGAGTAACCCCTGAGCGCTGTCGAATGTGACCCCTCAACAAACAAACAAAACAACAATAACCAAACCAAAACAATCAACACACAGTGGAGGCAATGATCCACCCCCTCCAGGTAACAGTGTGTTGAAATGAAATTGTGGAAGGCTGGTGGGAGAGTCTCTCTCTGTCAACTTTCATCAAGACACTTCTGATCTTGGAGGAACAACACTCAGCCAGATGAATTTAAATCACAATGCGCTAAAAAAGGAATGCATGCCCTCTTTATTCCTGAAGAGTCCCAAGCATATACTTGGCACTTATCAAACTTTGCACAATGACTAATAAACTTCAGTACTGGTTTCACTTCAGCTTTGGGTAATTCCCCCCTCCCTGCCCCAGACAGGCATAGTTGTGGTCTTTCCCTAGGCACAATTAAGCTGGGTCCATAAATACATACTTTACAATAAGCCTCGTACAGTGGAATTTGGCTCAAGAATGGGGATATTGTTTGGGAAAATTATCTTTCTAACAAGCACATGGAGTTTGGCCTTTCAAGTTCTTGGAAGGTTTTTTAAGAGAAGCTTCATTCTCCAGTAAAAACGCGAGTTGCTATTAAAATTGCGGAAACAGTACTATGGGCAGGGAGGGGGATAAACTTATTACAAATACAGTTATACACCATAAGGAGCCAATGGCAGGCAGGCAGTGCTTCCTGGTTTTGTTTCTATTCAGCACTGTGTGCATCTGAAAATGGGTGACATTTTTGAGAAGTGTCCTGGGTAGGTAAATTCTCCCTGTAGGTGCTGCCAGGCTACACCAAAATTAAGCATCACAACCCATTAAGCATCTTCATACCCCAAAAAGGAAAACAAACAACAACAATGGCAAGAAAAAAAAATTTGGAAGTGGAGAAAGTCACCCCTCCTTGCACTTTTTTCTTTTAAGGAACAAACTCATCTTGTACGGAAATGTCCTTTTCTTTGAAAAACATGATAATACCTTTTAGCAAAATGCAGAGAGCATTGACACTGACACAGAACATTGCAGATGGAAGAGACCTGAGCAATAAACGTAGATTGAGTCCACATATGCAGGGCGGGAGAGAGACTTACAGCCCACCTTGCAAGCTCCTGCATTTTAAAATGCAGCCCAGATGGGACAAACTCAAGGTCATAGGATTATTGCTCAGGTCTTTTGACCTCCACTGCACCAGGGGATTGCTCTCCCCCCTCTCTCCTAGTTACCTCCAAAATTCCTCTATTTTCCCACCTCTATGCCCTGCACCTAAGAAAGAAGCCTTTCAATTTATTATATTTCCAACATGCTTAAAGTAAAAACAAAAACAAAAACAACAACAGTTTTCTGGCCCCACACCTCAATATGCAGCCCGCTGTCAGAAGATGAAGATGAAAGGAGGCTGAAAGGTTGTGAGTTGTCAGGAATCAGGCATAGAATCAACTTCAGTGGATCGAATAATACTGCCAGGCTCTAAAAACTCTCAGCCCAGGTAGTGTGTCATTGCACTAACTGGAGATCATGAAATGTGATCATCATTTCTAAAATGTAAAAGACTCCCTCTCTGGGTACCCTAGTTCCTGACAGCATTAAGAACACCCTTTTTGGCCCCTTTCTCCACTTGGTTCATGTTCATTCCATACTCACAAATATCAACTACTATCTCTAGACAAATAAATCCAAAAATGTTATCCTCACTCCAGTGCACCACAGTAGAGCATAATAATCATAATCATAATGAAAAGCTTCAAGAAACAAAACTCTCAACAAGAGCCCTGGAGAAAGCTGTCAGGAGAAGCGGCAGAAAGTTCGAATTATCCAGCAAACACGCGTGTGTTGCCACCATGAACTGAAATATCAGGTGGATATCAGCCAGTTTGGAGGGTCACCACACATTTCTGAATTCACAAATTTACAGTCAGGACAGCACTTGTAACTCGGCGGACAGATTACACACCGACTACTTGTCTCTGGTCAACACAAAAAGGCCACCCCCACACCCACCATCACTTTGTCCTTTTATGAAAAGATAACCGTTCTGAGCCACTTGAAAAAAAAAAAAGGAGAGAAAGGAGGAGATCCTGGTGGAAAATAATCCACAGCTGTGATAATATCATGTTCTTTTTTTTCCCAAAGACCCTAATATAGTTTTACTTTTAATAATAAAAGATAAAAAAGGGGGCGTCTGTGAATAATTAAAGGTTGCAGTCTGAAGCCAGTTACAGTCACTGCAATTGATAATAAACTGAAAACCCCTTGAGAGCAGGTAAATGCTTTGCAACCCTGACCCCCTGGCTCTCACATTACTTAACTACCCTGCGGTTCTTGCATGACATCACCATTCAAGCGATTGGTTCCTGCATTTTAACTCTCTCCCTGTCTCCTCCGATTAGGAGCGACAACTGCAGCAAAGAAACTTTGCCTTGAGTTTACTCTTTCTCGCTTCGCTTTTGATTCGTGGCCTTTTTCGCTCCTCTCGCTTGCTTTGGTGGGCTCTGTTCCTTCCCACCAGCACCCCTTCCTCCTCCATTCTCCACTTTCTTTCTCTCCTCCTTTCTTGCCTTTCCCAACCCAGCCTTAGTTCAACTCACTCAGGTCGCTGTGCTGGAGTCAAAACTCTTAGCCAAGTGAAAAAAAAAAAAGAAAAAGAAATGCCTCTTAGGAACCAGAAGAGGAGCGGAGTGGGCTGGGGCAAAGAGGAGAAGGAAGAAGAGGAGAAACAAAGGCGATCAGAAAGGAGAGAAGGGGAGGAAAGTGGAGAGAAGGAGGAGGAGAAAGAGAAGGAGGATGGAGATTCCAGATGAGAAGGCTGTAAGGGCAAACAATATATTTTTTTTGTATAAAATCAGTAAAAGAAATGAAAATGAAAAAACAAACCTCATGGACATCACTGAGACTGAATTCCCTCCTGAGGTGCAGAACATGAGCGCTCTGGAATGACTGTGTGTAGAATTGGAGCCAAAGCTTAACTAGCCCGCGTGAGTCACATCCTTCCCATTTGATTCCAGGCCAAGGGATGATGTAATTCGCTGGCCCTTCTCTTGCGCCCAGCGCTGGCTCGCTCCCTCCAGCTCGCTCGCTCACTCTTTCTCCAGGGCTCGCCCTCCTCCTCCCTCTTAGCCTTTGGAGCTCAGGGCTGGTGAAGTCACCATTTCAAATCTGGCAGAACTGAAGCAAAAACTTCAATGTAACCAAAACAGCCCCAGGCTGTGTTCCAGACTCGGGGAGCCTTCGTGGTGCGATTGCCCTTAGAAACGGGTAAACAGCTGGAGAAACAGAGTCGCTTGGGACGGCCCAGTGGCCGCCTCCAGCGAGCACAGACCAAGGCCCCTGAGTCGCAGACACTTGGGTTCGATTTTTTTTTTTTTTGTAATGCTTGTTGCAAAGAAAAAAAAAATAAGCGAAAGTGTGGAGAAAGGGAAATAACCAAGAGTGCTAAGTGGACAGGTGAAGGCACGGTGGGAGGCACTGTTTGGAAGGAGGGAGATTGGATAGCCAGGTTGGTTCCCAACTGGGCTTTGGTTCAGAGCCAGTGACAAGACTAAGACTGCATCACCCAGGTCACCTTTCCTTCCCTACTCGGCCCCCGCAAACCCAGGCTCCTATTTTTTTCTGTCCTGGAGCTGGTTGGCATCTTCTGCAGCTGAGACACGCAGACCCTTGGTCCAGAGCTGGCTTCTGACCTCCCTCCCAGACAGCCAGGGCAGAAGGTACAATATGACACATCTGAATCAGTTAGTGAAGCTGGGAAATGCGTCTTCTCTCACTCACCCTATGTGTGCTCTTGGGCAGCGTGAGAAGGTAAAGGAGCTCGGTGTCTTAGCTTGCCTGAGAAGATAAAGAATTAAAAACCTGTTCCCCCCACTGAAAGACAGGCCATCTGATTCCTCCAGCCCGCCCTGCTCTCTAGCTGGGGCGGGTGGAGCCTGTCTGAGTTTAAAGGTATTCAGGGAGAACAAACAGTATGTGTGTCTCTTTTTTAATTACAGACTGAGCAAAAAAAACAGCCTGGGGCTGGGGGGAAAATGGGGACCCAAACCTTTCCTTTCACAAATGACAGTGAAACCCGTTTAATTGCTGGAATTCTGCCTCATTTCACACCTCTCTGCACAGGACTTCAACTACATAACTTTCATTCCCTCTCTCCTTCCTCTTTTCCCCCTTTCCCTCCATGTCTTAGAGACCGATAAACTGAGAGGAGTGCTTGCTTTTATTTTTTTTAAATGGGAAGTTTACTTGATTTTTTTTAATACCACAAAAGCAGAAGAAAGGCACAGATTGCTATTTTTTTCTCAAAAATAATTATAGTTTTTGTTTCCCCGGCCACCAGGGAAGGTACTAGCAAGGAGTTGTCTTTTGACCTGTCACCTTGCATCTGGATTGTGCTTTCAGATGTATCTTTTGTGTTTATTAAGAATCTCAGCCCAGCTGTACATCCTAGTGCCTTGAAATTTAAGCGACAATTCAAGAAATGAACCCCCCCATACTGACTGGAGGGAAGTTAAACAACAGAGTGCTCCCCCCACCCCATTGGTCTTGATGACCCCACGATTGGGGGTGGGGAACAGTTCTCTCTGGGTCCAGCCCAATCTCCACTCCACATATGACATCCTCAATTGCGGGTGATGCCAGGGTTGCCCCAGTGACACCTTTATCAAGGCAGGCAGCTCTGAATTAGAGGTGATCAGCCATAATTATAGCTGGCGCCACTAAAGCGGTGGCCTGACAGCAGCAAATGTGGTTGTTATAAAGTTTGGTCCACCATGTCAGTGGCCTGTATAACTCACTTATGTCTCACTCACCAAGCACCTATTGATTTTTCTCCTGATGTGGGGAATCAATAAAACAGAGTCTTCACAAGCTCCTGGAGGAGCTTGTAATCCTTTGGACTTCAAGGCAGGTTGACAAGATTTTCTCGAAACTACTCTCTTTACTTTTAAACATGTGAGTTCCTAAAAGTCTCAGGGCTTTCCCTTTCTACTTCTCACAACAAATTCTGCAGCTCCCCCTTGGTTTTCATGTGGAATGTTTTCTTTAGGGTTTTTGTTAGGCATCTCCAAACAGATCTGCCAGGTCTTCCAAATGGACATTTTCTGAGACTGATAGAGATCATACAGAGGTTTTGGGTAGTCTGTAAAGAAAGTTTGCCTTCTACATGGCTGGTCCAGGTTTGATCTCCATCACCTCATAAAATCCCCTAAGCCCCACTGGGAGTGAACCTTGAGTACCAATGAGTAAAGCCAACACCCCACCCTGCCCTCAGTTATTTTTTCAAATTGATATCCTCTGGATCCTAAGTGAAACACACTTTCTGAAGATCTTTTTTTTATGAAATCTAATAGAGTCAGTTACCCCCCCCTTTTATAATTCCCCTCTCAGGGGAATTAAAATAATGAATCTTGTGCCTGAGTAAAGATTGCAAAGATAATGGAAAGGTAGTTTTCTGCAGCCTTCCTTGGATAGTGCCACAATAGAGACCATCTCAGACAAGAAGAAGGGAATCAGGGGCTATTTCTTAGGAGGTAAGTATGCAGCTGTGATAGGGCCAGTGGGGTCCCGCTGCAAGTGCCAGTCTGTCCCCCAGGTCCCTGAGCTTAAAAATGAAGCTTGTCATGTGCTGGGACATGCTGGCGCTTCACTAAGCTGGCCTGAGTTGAAATCTATTCCAGAGTTCAAAGGGGTCTGAATATTTACACTTGCACTTGCTGAGCCCAACATGAGGATTCCCTCCCAGCCATCCCCATTTCCAAATCAGGCAATTCTGCGGCTACAGAGTCTCTCTCCACTTGAAAAGAAATGAATCTGTTTTCCCATTTTCCTTCCTTTGAGCAAGTAATGAGAGAGAATATCCTCTTCCCCAGAGGAAATACCCCTCAGCTCAAGAGCTTCTTTATCCATCCATTTGGCCCTCTCCTTACCCCCTTCCCAACCAGGCTGTTCTGGTGAAGAAGGGGGGCTTTGTAGATAGGGGTTGTGAGATGCTGTAATTCCAGTGGGAGCCTCTTTAGAAGTAGCCCCCTCCCGCCCCCAGCCAATAGGCTGGGCCCCAGATTAGCTGGTTTGCTCAGGAATGCTTGCAACACCCTCCTTTCAGAGCGTGTCATCCTTAGGGAGAGGGTGGTGGGTACCACGCAGCTGTTGGCTGTAACTCACTCACATACTGGAGCTTCTGATGAAATGTGCAGCTCCAAAGAAGTGGAAACTGCCCAGAGTTGAGCTCAGAGTTCAGAATGCTTTTGGATTCACTCCAAAACAGCCCTTCGACAAGGCACAACTTGCATTGCACAACCGAGGGACACACCAGGCGATCAAAATAACCTTTTGTGTGACTGGGTTCAGTTCTGAGTGCAGAACATGGAAAGCCCAGCAAATAGAAGAATCGAGAATGATCTCTCCTCAAGACAGTTGGTACTTCTTCTTTTTCCCTTTCCATTTTGAATTTCTTCTCCAGGAAAGCAGAGCATCTTCTTTCAGACATTGTTTTTAAAATTTAACCCATGATTCCTACACTCCCCACGGAGTTTGAGGGGTCAGAAAATTTCAGAGTTAAATAAGCTATAATGACTATCACATGTACCCAAACAGAAACCTAGTATTAAAAATTATTCAAAAAAAAGTGGCATCTCTTCCTTTTTTAATTTACAATAACCATCCAGGTGGTTTACTCAGGCCTCCTTTGCAAATTGCTTCCAGTGAACCTTCCGGTCATAGACTGCTGCTCACCCATGTGTGTGTGTCAGGCAGTTTCCCCTTCAACTTGGGTGTCCCATGTTTCCATGGTAGACAGAGGCTGAGGGAAACCAGTGCAGCCTGCATGCAGCCATGGTGTGTGTGTGTGTGTGTGTGTGTGTGTGCAGGGTATCTGTGTGTGATGTATGTGGCAACATGCCATGTGCATGTGATGTATATACAGTGTGTAAGTGATATGTGCAGTGTATGGTGTATATAGTATGAGTAGAGGTGTGTAATGATATGTGTTGCGTGTGTAGTATGTGGTATGAATTGGGATATGTGCCATTTTGTTTGTGGTGTGTATGAAGTGTGTTGTATGTTGTATGAGTAAGGGCATGTGATACCTGTGGGTGTGATGGTTTGTGTAGTGTGAGCTGTATGTGTGTGAGCATATGTATAAGCACAATGAGCTGGTTTCCATGGCAGGCACTGGTAATGCCAGATACTTTCAGGGAGAACCCCCAAAGCTGTCCACTCTTGCAAACTCTATACTGTACCTACTGTCACAGAGCCCAGCTTCAGACCGCATCCCCTCAGTTACCACACTGGCTTTTCCTGTGTCTAAATGTTTCTGCACTCTTCTGAAGAGATGCTGCTAATGGAAGCTCCAGGAAGCCTTTGGAGTAGGTACTGGGAGAGTTTGAGATCAAACCTAAAACATGAACATCTACCAATGCCTAAATTTTCTTAATTTGTTCTCTGCCTTTAATGTATGGATGTCATGATTGTACAGACCTAACCCAGTGGCTTAAAGGCTCAGTGAATCTTGGCTGAATAAACAAATAAGTGAATAAATGACTCTATGTCTTAGCTTACCGTTATCTTTTCCATGAATGCTTTGATGGACTCCTAGGCTAGAACAAGTCTCATGGCACCCTGGCCCAGGAATAATCTAGTTATTCAAAGTAACTATTTTCTTCCATCTTTCTCCAGCATCATTTCATTCTTCAGGGTAGAGACTGGGCATCCCAGACACCTATGATCAGTACTCAAGAAACGGGACTCGACAAAGGAGCAGAAAAAGAAACTGTGTTCTCTAGGAAATATTACTTACCCAGGAGAAAAGAGTTTGCTGCTATGTGGATGAAATGGGATGGTGACTGAGGGAGTCAAAGGGAGAAGATTAATGCCAAAGGATTTGTTCACATGTGGTGGCTGGTATAAGGTAAAAAAAAAAGTGAAATCCTGAGATACAGAAATGAGAGAGACGTGTGTCACAGGAACAAGTGGGTGGTAACTACAAAATCAAGCTCTAGTAGTACCTCTTTAAATACAGAAGTGCACTGAAATATAATCTCTCTTCCCCATGTCATCTTGGTGGAGGGCAAAGAGAGATAATAGAGATAAACTTTGGGTCTTCCTGGAGAGCAGTTGGAAGAAGTTGACTGATATCTTCCTAACAGTATCACCTTTCAATTTCCTCTTCATTTTCTCCATTTCATGTCCTATCACTGACCATTCTGGATGTGCTAGCTAGAGGCTGGGCCTACCAGCGATGCTCAGTGCTTACTCCTGGCTCTATAGTTAGGAATCACTCTCAATGAGGCTCATGGAGCCAAAAAAAGGCACAAAGCAAGAACCCACTGTAATATCTCTTCAGTCCTGTTTACTCTATTGCTTTCCACTCAATATATTTTTCTTTGTATGCACTATCACAATGATGACCTTCTCTATCCTGTTAGAAGTTGTGGAACTTGGTTTTGGTCCTTCTATTGTACTTAGCCTGTGTCTTCCTGACATGCACATGAATGTGTATGTATGATTAATGTATACATTACATAAATATATCTAATATGAAGGAATAGATCCATACACAAAAGATAACCCATGTACTTTTATGTATATATACAAATTCATAATATTCACACACACATCCCAATGGGACTGAGGGCTTTACCATGTTTTGATTCAGATGGACAAATATTTCAGAAGAGGACCAAGAGAAGAGGCCTACAAGTATGGTGCCTACTTAGACCAGGATGTCAGAAGAGTAGAAATGTTGGGGTGCAAAGACAGTGTTGCCTAACTCCTACTACTTCCTTGGCATTCTTTGGCTCTGCTTCCTGCCCTATAATATCTCTAGTTTTGGAAGTCTTATAACTTCCATTACCCCTCTTTCCCCCCCACACACACACCTGCTGACACATCCCAAGGCTCTGTCCCTGCTCCTGGATCTCCCCTTCACATGTGTCAGGTGCATCTGGCTGTCAGTGGCTAAGAATATATATCTGAAAAAAAGCAACTAGCACAAATGCCATTCTCTCATATCTTATGAATTCAAGGCATTTAGGTGCCTTCTTGCTAACAATTTGCTCCAAAATGCTTTGCAATGACACAAAAAGGCTTTTATGAAACAGCCTTATCTACTTCTTTGTATAATAACCCTAGCAATACACTCTACTAGCTCTTTTTCATTGTGAAACATTTTCTGGTTAAAAAAAATAATCCCAACTACAAAAGTAAGAATGAATTTCAAGAGGTTTTGAGGGCATTAACAAAAAAAGGAAGGCTTAAAGTTGTGAATTGTATTTGTGGTCTTATTTCTTTTTCCACAAGGATTCAGCTGTAGGTCTGTGTGTGTGTTAATAATTGACCTTCCCTTTCTCTCTTTCTTTGCTGCTGAGCAAAGAAGTTCACCAGCAGAAAATTATTCAGCAGGATCTGCAAGGAGAATTAACCCTCTAAGATTTTTCCCTGGAGGGGATGAGAAAAAAATTTTTTAACCTCAAATATGAAACTCTGGGATTTCCAAATAAAATTATCTATGCTTTCATGAACAGAGCCCTGAGTTAAAAAAAAAAGTTGGTTTTGATAAGAGGGAATAAATGAAAGAGAATACTGATGACATATTTTTGTTTCCAAACTCACTTCCACATTCTATTGATCCTCTTAGGCCTGTACATAATTGCAGTGTGTGCTTTTATACCAAAAGATTCTTTAAATCCTGCCATATGCTGAAATTCATCTTTTCACTTGGAGATAATAATTCCATTGATAGTTTTCTAGGTGTTGGTCAACACTCTAATAGCGTGTAGTCTAACCCTTTAATCGTGTCCTTTACATTTCCAAGAGAGAGAAAGCAGAATTGACGTACAGCATTGATTGCAGGAGTCAAAAAGGCTTTATTTCTCATTCTTCATAAACATCAGAATACCAAGGATGTTAATAGAAATAGGAAGGACAATGAGATTCAAACACCAACTTGGCAAAACATAGTTGCCAGTTCTGTTCTAATCATTTAGTACTGAAAAGAAATCAGACTGTTAAATTGGTGCTGGGACACAAACCCTACTCAAACCATTATCCATCCCGAGAATAAGATAAATACAATCCACCCTCCTTTATACCAGTGGATCCCAAGTTAAAACTAGGCAAAATCAGCAATAGGCTTATCATATTAAACATCAAGCTATACTCATTTTCAAGTCAAGAAAAATAT
>PVKC010035216.1:0-13523 GCA_004027635.1 Crocidura indochinensis | reverse complement strand
CTATAAAATCAGGATGAATTAGGGGCAATCATACGTTTGAAGGAGATTTAAATAGTAGTGCCCTTTGGCATTAAAAGAGCTGTATTGAAGCCTTCATTGTGCCTGGCATAATGAATGGAAATGGGTCCATCTTTAATAAATGTGCTTGCCTGAGTGTCCTATTTGGAAATAAAAGACCAAAGCTTGGTGACCACAACAGGATGGAGCAGAAGGCTAAAGAAGCTCAGCCTGGCATGTTACGCTTTAGACAAATGTGGGGTTTTATGGGGCTACCATACAAAGAATGCCAGATGACAAGATTACTAGGGTGCTGGTAGTCCTGGAATCAGAGTTAGGGCAAGCACTCACACTGTCAAAAAGGCAAGTGGCAGGAAGTAGCTGGACTCCAGTTCCAGGGCCCTGGTGGAAGAACTGACTCTGGAATGGCTAAAGCCCCCCTGGGATCCCAGCAGAAAAGGACATGCCAGCAAAGATGGACCATGGCTGAATGAAGATTCTCAAAAAGAGAAGTCAGATTCTGCACAGAGATGGCTGTAGGGCTAAAACCGCAGACTGAGGTTCTAGGTACCTTAGTTTGGGTGAAGGGAAAAGATTGCCTGGAGTAGATAGACACGGGGCAGAACCTGATGAAATGGCTCTTAAATGTACACCTTTCTCTTTGGTAAAACACTTCAAGAGTGACATCTAGGGGCAAGTGCCTCTTAAATGCGCTCCTCAGCAAGTTTCCTGCTTTGCCGGTACATCAATGGAAAAGTGCAGGTGCACTTTGGTACTTGTACCTACTGTGTGCAGAGGCAAAGAACACCATCACAATATCTGTAAGGGGCCCAGTCCTTGCTGATGGCTCCTCTACTCTACAGGTATATATACTGCATGTGTGGCAATTGATTGGAAGAAAATAGGCAAAGATTTTATCAAGACACTGCCTCAAAATGTTCTAGGTACCCTATGACCCCTGCTCATTTGCACTATTTAATAAAGCGTTAAATGTCATACTTTAGCTACCACTCCCCTTTCCCACCTGCCAATGAATGGATATTTGATTGAGACCTTGAAAGTTTATTAATTTCCAAGGTAGGGTCATCTGTCAGTCTGTGCCTATATTAGGGGCTTATAGAAGGAAAACGCAAGAGATTTAAAAGTCACATCCAATGTGCCCCATCTACCATGGGAAAAGCCTCTCCACATTCACTCTTGCTCTCAGCAGACACCCAACAAATGCTTATGGCGGGCTCAGCCCCCAGGGGAAGGATGAGGCCAAATGAAATCAGTAGCACTGTACTCACAGTCTAGATAGGGAATGCCCAAGAGAATGTCATGCTCTGAGAACCACTGTGAAGGGTTCCCACAGTAGCCAATAGTGGTGGGAAGGGCTCTAGCTTAGACATTGTTAAAAGGATTGACAGAGAAGCTGGGAACTGCAGATGGCAAAGGGCAGCGTGGGAATAAGGCCAAAATGGAGGAACAGTTGGGACCGTAGTGACAAGGCAGTCAGAGATCAAAAGTAAGAATGTAGGAAGAGGGCCATGTGGAACAGGAGAAGCCCTGACCTATGTAGGACCCTTTGGGACTTGCCTTGACATAGGTCCTTAAGTTTTCAATCATGTGGTCCTGCTTTGCAATAGTATTCATATAAATATTCAGGCTCATGATGGTGTTACAGGGCCCTGGCCCCCACCAGAGATGACTCACTGATCCCTGTAGCTAAGTTTTGTTATTTAGATTCTCTTCAAAATTAGTTGAGTCACTGTATAGGTTTTTTTTGGGGGGGGTTTGTTTTTTTGGGTCACACTCGTTTGATGCTCAGGGGTTACTCCTGGCTAAGCGCTCAGAAATTGCCCCTGGCTTGGGGGCACCATATGGGACGCTGGGGATGGAATGGTGATCCTTCCTTAGCTAGCGCTTGCAAGGCAGACACCTTACCTCTAGCACCACCTCTCTGGCCCCCACTGTATAGTTTTTAAGTAAGGGGAAGTAATGTCATCATATCTGTTTATTTTAATACAGTTCATAGTTAAATTCTGATTAAATTATAATTATTAAGGAAGCAAATCTTTAGTAGAATAAAGAAAAAACACTAAACTGCTCACAGTATTGTTTTTGGAATGTGGGATCATTATAATTAATATCATTTATAATTAATAATATACTGTCACTATTATCATTTTTTTCTGAAAACAATGCACCTACTAGTTTTGTTTTGAGTTTTGGGCCACACTCAGCTGTATTCAGGTCATGCTCAGGTTTCTTTTACTCCTGGCTCTGTGCTCAAAGTCACTCCTTTCAGTGCTCAGAGACCATATGTGGTGCTGGGGCTTCAAACCTGAGTCAGCCATGTGATATGTAAGGCAAGTGCCTAAACCATTGTATTCTCCCTCTGTCCCCACCCCTACCTCTTACCTACTAGATTTAGAATGAAGCAGGGGCAGGGCAGAAAGGAGCACTTTGTTTTTAATGAAAAATTAATGGGAATTCAGATTTCTTTTTTTTTTTTTTGGTGGGGGGCACACCTGGTGACGCTCAGGGTTTGCTCCTGGCTATTCGCTCAGAAGTCGCTCCTGGCAGGCACGGGGGACCATATGGGGAACCCGGGTATTGAACTGCGATCCGTCCTAGGTTAGCACAGGCAAGGCACACACCTTACCTCCAGCGCCACCACCCGGCCCCCTGAATTCAGATTTCTTTTGACCATGTATTTGTATCTGATATTTGGCAACTATAGTTGTTCAGGTAAATCAAAACAAATTGGTTGTAAAATAAATTTCCAGTAGCAAAAAAGGTACTTTTTAATATTTTCAGTAGAAAGGGATTTTTCTGAGGAAAATGTCTTCCCCTAAAATAGTTGTAAAATATCTGCTGTGCACCCTGAGTGCAGGCCTCCAGTTCTAAAAGCTAACAAATTCTTGGGTCCAGGTAGTAGACCTTGCTTTTCCTGTAACACCATAATAGCAATGATAGCTTGTTCCTAAATTCTCTCTTTGTCTTGGTGTAGGCCTAGGGAATAATTAATTCATGAAACCAGCCCCTGCAAACCGAACCTGGTGACCTGAACAAAAGAAAGAGTAGGTCAAAGTGGTGCTTCCTCTCTCAGTTCCCCTTCCACCCTGTCCTCTGCCCACCAATGGGGGATATATGTTTGTAGGCCTTTGCGGAGAAGCTCCCCACTCAATTTTAACCAAAAGCAGGTCAATTTTTTCCTTCACCCTTCCAAACAGGTTATCTAAATACATTGCCTGCATTCATTAACCTTATCAGCTCTGAAGTAGGATCCACTAGAGATGAGGGCACTTTTCACTCAGAATGTAAATATATACAACATTTTTCCTGCTTACCTAAAAATGGCAGCTTCATTATACAAGAGTTACTATTTAGAGAGTGCAGATATTCTCTGGTTCTGAAGGACTTTTCTCAAAAAGGGAACATGAAACTTAAACAGAACATCTTTCTGGAAGGCTTAGTTGTATGTAAAAATAAAAATTGTCACAAGGTCTTGAGTCAAGTGGGGAAAACTTCTGCTCATTGGCGGTGAGCTGGAAACTTCAGAGTTTCTCCACATAACAGCCTTTTGCTGCTGTGCTCATCTGTCCCTGCATTCAGTGAAGGGAATGGGGGAAAGACAGGGGCCAGGCAGGCACTCTTTAGCCTACACAGTGTTGTGCTTGTTTATTATACAAATGACATTTCTGTCCAAGAACCCATTCAAAAGACTTCTCAACCAAAAAGTTTTCCAAGGTTGAAGCCCTATGGTGGCTGTATCTTACTGGCATTGACCCAGTGCTGAGTTTCTGATGTTATCAAGGTAAGAACTGCTTAAAAATACACATGATTTAGATTTTAATATTTCCCTTTCTGAAGAGAAATAGAAGTTGTACTAGAAGACATCTGTATATCTCTCTTTCTCACACACAAACAGTAACTCACATTCACACACATATGTAATCTATTCAATAACTGAGGTAGGGCTCAAAATCCTGTTTTATTTTGCTCCAAATCTCATCCTCTTAACCATAATGCCATGCTGAGTGTGTGCTGTTTAATTCACAAGCACTTAAATAATCTGAATCAATACTCATATGTTTATATGTACATATGAGTTTATATATTGCATGCTATATAAATTATATATTATATAATATATGTATAAATTATATATATATATAGGTCAAGCAATGAATTGCATTAAGTGAGATTCAAAACTGAGTCATCACATTATTGAAAGAAATTTGAATGGCTTAACAAACTTTAGTCACAAAAGATGAAACAAGTAGCCCAGACTTGGAGGCTAGACTGTGGGAAATCTCACTGCAAAGGTTCTATTGCTTTGACTGGAAGTTGTCTGGAGGAGAAGACCACCTCTCCTTGGTCTCCTTGAACTTAAAATCATTTCATGAAAGAATATTTTGACATTTTGACATTTTATCATCTCCATAACCACCATGAAAAAGAAGGCTATGTGGATAGTCCTTCTTGGATTTTTAATACTAGTGCAGGCACTATAGGGGCCTAGTGAGAATGGCAGTAACACCGTGCGGTGGTGCTGGAGGTAAGGTGCCTGCCTTGCCTGTGCTAGCCTAGGACAGACCGTGGTTCGATCCCCCGGTTTCCCATACAGTCCCCCAAGCCAGGAGTGGCTTCTGAGCGCATAGCCAGGAATAACCCCTGAGCGTCACCGGGTGTGGCCCAAAAACAAAAAACAAACAAACAAAAAAAGAGAATGGCAGTAACAGGAAGATGACTATGATTCTTGGGGGTTTGACCAATGATTGACATCAGAAATTGTGTGGTCATATAGAAACAATGAACACCTGTCAGTGAGGTCATGCTCTTTGTGTGTGTTCTTGAAAGTGCTATAAGTAGTGTTTGCTTAAACCTAGTCAGATAAACCCCACCTCCAGGGGAGACAAATTACTGAATATTGTCCTCCCTTTAAATGACCATATTACCCCCTTATTGGTAATTATGGTTTTTATTTTATACAAACAAAACCTTTTTTTCTTTCAGGAAGTTGTCAAAACATGTAATTTCTAACTTTAAAGAAAAACAGGACTGAAACATGTTAAATCTCTGGAAATAGTATGAAACTCAGATTATTTTACAGAGAAAAACACACTAAAAATCCCAAGACTACATCTGGACTACAGAGATCTCAGTTTCTCTGACAACATACCTGGAACTGTGAGAGGGTTAAGTCTTGCCATCCCTACACTCAAAACTAACCAGAAGCACAAACATGAGCACATGGGGTTTTAAATAGCCTCTCCTAATTCTAGTTTTACTCAACTTCAAGAACCATTGTCCCTTGCAAAGATCACTTCTTGAGACAGAAAAAAATTTTTTAAATACTAAAAGCAAATCAAATTCCTCAACAAAGGCACTAAGAGAGAGACCATTTAATGGGAATTCAAGACCAACATACACCTGAAACCATGGTGCCTTGCCTCCTAGCCAGTTGTTTTCCATCCCTGCCACTAACAAATGAGTGCATTGTAGTTGGCATAGCAACTTGTGAGGATTATGTTTATTTACAGTCATTGTATATGCAAGTGTGAAAAGCTTGGTTCCTTGAACACTTGAACAATTTGATAGTCAAAAGTGGGTGTAGACCAGAAAGAAATGAAAAAGAATGTAGATTGTGAAGGTTCCAGGAAGAGTGGTAGATTTCTTTGGGAGCTTATTGACAGGTAAACAGGACCTATGGCTGCATAGGGAAAGCAGGTTGTACAGAGTCAACAGTCCGACTGGCATGATTTCCAAGAGAGAAAGGACTATCCTTTCTAGATGTGAGATGAGTATACAGTGGTGTAACAAAAACTGCTATATTCATGGTTTGATGAAAACATACCTGTAGCAAAAACTGAAAGATGGTCCCCAAGGTTTGGGGCCTTGAAAAAAATCTGTAACACTGGGATCTTCTAGGCAGTGTCTTGAGTAAATAAGTGTTGAGTCTAAACCTGCTTGCCAAAAGTTCATCCTTAGAGCCCTCTCCAGTGGCAATGTCAGGCTGGTTGCTCTGTATCTGCCAGTCACAGGTATTTGGAAGACATTCATTGGCTCTTGGCTTTTAGGTGGGAGGATTATTAAGAAATGTCATTGTGCACTTGGGGAAGATAGGAAGCACAAAGCCAGAAGAAGGCAAAGGGAGACCAGAGGAACCATTTCGAGGAAACGGAAGTCAGGGTTGTGGTGAGCTGTAGACACCACCTGGATGGCCTTAGCAGGCAGTTATCAAGAGGGAGGGAGGGGCGCTACTTACCTGAAATTTCTGGAAGTGAGGGCTTGTCTTCTTTCCAGAAGTTCCCATCACAAACAGGAAGTCTGGGGTGAGCACAAATGGCACTCTCTCTTTATTGATGCCCAGAAAACTTTTGTAATTCCCAAGAATGTGCCCAAAGTCAATATGAAATAAATTTCCTTTAAGAAAAGAAAATGCTTGATATTATTACACTTGGCAACATTATTACTAACAGTACTCTGGTGTGTTTATTTCTTGGGAAAGTATTTTTAGGTCACACTCTGTGATGTTCAGAAGTTACTCCTAGTTCTGTGCTCAGAAATTATTCCTGGCATAGTGGACCATATGAAATGCCGGCAATCAAAACTTCGTCAGCTGTGTGCAAGACAAATGCCCTACTAGCTGTGCTATCATAACTCAGAACCCCTTATTTCTTGAAATGTTTTTAAGTTGTTTGAAAATGAGAAAATCTTGGGTGAGGCTATTTTTCACTCTGTATCAGTTCAACTATTTTTGTCCTTTACACATGTGTAGTAGAAGCCACAAAGCACTCTTTGAACCCAGTATGTTTATTTCTATCTTTCCGGTGTTCTTTAAATGACAGTCAGGGTATAATAGAATATTCTAGTCTAAAAATTATTCTTAGAAATATTAAATCAGAACTCTGGCAAATGCATTATCATCAGGCCCAAGACTCTTAGCTCTTTGTATAACTCAAATAAATTGATATTTCCCTCTGGTTATTGGGGAGACATTCTAGCTTTTGCTTTTAGGTAATCAGACAAAAATAAATCACTTTGAATCTCCTTTGGGTTAATATCTACCATTATCACTACCACAATTTTCATCATTTCTTCTTCTTTATCTAACACTAGCAATTGTCCATAAACATAGGATCTCTTTTGACTCAAAAAGGAAATAGGCCATTTATTCTAATCTGGTTCTTTTTTTGGCTCAACTTTTCTCTTTACTTTCTTTTCTTTTTTTTTTTTTTTGTATTATGGAGGTTGTACTGTGATTTTTTTTTGTTTCTTTGTTTTCAACAACAATGTTTTTATTTAAGCACCATGATTACAAACATGTTTGTAACTGGATTACAGTTATAAAAAAACGTACACTCCTTTCACCAGTGCAACCTTCCCACCATCGATGCCCCCCCCCATCACTCTCCTCCCCAACCCCTACCTGTACTCCAGATAGGCATTCTATTTATCTCCCTCACTACCATTGTCATGATAGTTGTTGGTATAGTTATTTCTTTAACTGCTCTCACCACTCTTTGTGGTAAGCTTCATATCGTGGGCTGGTCCTTCCAGCCCTCATCTCTATTGTCCCTGGGTATTATTACCATATTGCTGACTCAACTTTTCAACTAAAATAGCATTTCAGATTTAAAAATAACTGGGAGTTTTCAGTTGTTTCTGCATAGCCAACACTTAATCACACTTTGCTTGTTTCTGAGATATGAATCTATTGTACTTCTAGCCATTCTCTGACTTTAATTTTCTTAGATGTCATTTATTTGTCTGTTAATTTAGTTTTGGAATTATGCCCAGCAGCATTTTAGGGGTACATGAAGTGGGAGGGATCGAACCTGGAGCTCTCTTAAGTAAAGCTTGCAGTACAGTCCTTTGAAGTGTCTCTGTGATCTTTTAAAGCTTATTTCTTATATCATCTTCTTTTATATCGTTCTTATATCCTTTATAGGATGATCACAACATGAGTCCCTTCATGATAATGACTTTGAGATATGAACCCCAGTCCTCAACTTCATTGAAATATTTACTGTGCTGTTAGAGGGAATGAGGAGTTAGTGTTCTATGAGTAGCCTGTGTTAGCTGTGGAAGATGAAAATATGTTCAAGAGATGGATAGTGGTTGTTCAACAATTCTACTAAACTATTAACTTTAAAATGGCTACAATGGGAGCTGGAGCTATATTATAGTGGGTATGGCACTTGCCTTGCAGGAGACTGACCTGGGCTTGATCCCTGGCATTTCACCTGGGCCCCCAAATTTACCAAAATTTACCGAAATGATATCCGAGTAGGAGTAATTGCTGAAGGGTGTTGGGGTGTGGCTCAAATACAAATGAACGCAAATGGCTTAAAAATGGTGGCATATGCTGCCCAAGCACAAATGTCACTCGGGTGCATGTGTTGCCCAGGCTACCTCAGCACATGTTGCCTGCAGCTCTTAAGATGTGAACTTTCAGTTTATCTCCATTGATAATAATATTTGCCATTGGCTTGTGGTAGATGACCTTGACTATATTGAGAAAAGTTCCTTTCATTCCCATCTTGATGAGGGTTTTTATCAAGAATAGGTGCTGGGCCTACATGAAAAATGTTCCACATCACTAAGCATCAGGGATATGCAAATCAAAACTACAATGAGGTACCATCTCACACACACCACAGAGATTGGCACACATCACAAAGAACAAGAACAATCAGTGCTGGCGGGGATGTGGAAAGAAAGGAACTCTTATTCACTGCTGTTGGGAATGCCGTCTAGTCCAGCCTTTATAGAAAACAATATGGCAGAGGTGCTAACGCGCGGCTCTCGAGTGGCATTCGGTTCCGGCCAAAATATATGCGGCTCTTTGCCTCTTATCATTATTTTGTATACTGTGGCTCTTTGCCAAGTTTGGATTTCGTTCTGCTGCTTCTGAGGAGGGACCTCAGAGGAGAGATACCCGAGAGTGGAGTCCCGCACCAGGCTGCCTCCTCCCTTCTCCCATCCCTCAGGAACAACTGCATGACCATCGAGCGCCGATGGGAGGGGGGGTGGGGAGGTCCCGTGTGCCACATGTTGTGTCACATTTTGCCGTGAGTTTTTAGTGTGGAGGACGCAGCACACCTGCACCATCACTGCAGGATTTTGACTCTCACTCAAAATGGCTAAATGCAATATGTGTTTAATATACTATTGTTAAAATTATATGCTTTTGTGAGTGTTTGTCTGTTTTGGCAGGTCACTGCGTGGTGTGGCTCTCTCTCAGAGTTTAAATTTTTGGCTCTTTGTGTCGAACTTGTTCGCCACCCCTGCAATATAGAGATTCCCTGAAAAACTGAAAACTGAGCTCCCATATGATCCAGTTATTCCACTCCTAGGGATATACCCGAGGAACACAAAAATACAATTCAAAGATCCCTTCCTCACACCTGTATTCATTGCAGCACTATTTATAATAGCCAGACTCTGGAAACAACCAAGATGTCCCTCAACAGATGAATGGCTAAAGAAACTGTGGTACATATACACAATGGAATATTATGCAGCCATCAGGAGAGATAAAGTTATGAAATTTTCCTATATGTGGATGTATATGTTAAGTGAAATAAGTCAGAGGGAAAGAGATAGACACAGAATAGTCTCACTCATCTATGGGTTTTAAGAAAAATTAAAGACATTACTGTAAAAGGCCCAGAGACAATATAATTAAGGGCTGGAAGGGGCCGGAAGGACCAGCTCACAATTTGAAGCTCACCACAAAGAGTGGTGAACTCTGTTAGGGAAATAACTACACTAACAACAAGCACGACAATGTTAAAGAATGAGATAGGTAGAATGCCTGTTGCGAATATAGGCAGGGGTGGGGGGCATTAGTGGTGGGAATGTTGCACTGGTGAAGGGGGCGCATTCTGTTTATGACTGAAATCCAACAACTACAAACATGCTTGTAATCATGGTGCTTAAATAAAGATTTATAAAAAAAAATGTGGGCTTTTGTACTTCCATATTCTAATACTGGGATATGTATTGGGGCTCTCTCTCCACTCTGGAGAAACCCACATTCTCTCCTGAGCATTTATCTCCCTCTACTTCTCTCTTTCTCCCTTTCTACCTTTCCTTCTCTCTCCCCCATCCCCCTAAACTTCTTCAGATAGTCCAAATAAATCCTACCTGTTTTACTTCAAAAAATGTCTTAAAAGGGGAAGGAAGATAATGCGTCAGATAAGGCACTTTCTCTGAAGCAACAGTGTGATCCCACAAGTTGTGATCCCCAAGCTTGGACGTGGTCCAAAACAACAACAAAATTTGGTTAAATGGTACATTTTTATGTTATGTATATTTTACCATAGTTTCAAAGAAATCAACACAAAAAGCTCACCCATCTCTGTGATCATAATATTGTCGTTGTGTCTGTCACCTATTCCAAGAACAAAGGTAGCCACACAGTATCCTGCACAGGAATAGACGAATCTCTCCACAGCAGCCTGAAACTAATCAAAATGCATCTGAATATTCCTTGTGTTTTAACTACAATGAGCAGCACAAATCTCTGACTAAGGATTTCCAACAAGAAATATTTCCAACAAGAGAGTATTTGGTTTCTGCTTTCAGAATTGTTCAGGATTTTCTGAATGTTATATCAAGGGTCAAATTTTTCATAGTTGTACTAATATTTTAGGTCAAGGGTCAATGGATTACAGTAGCACAAGGAATGAACAGGAATCCATAATTGAATCCTAGGGCTTCCTTCTTTTTGGGGGGCTTCATTTGCCAGCAATTATATAGGATTCTTAATTTCTCTTTCTTCAGTGAGTATACATTTTGCACATGATCACTTTAAGTATGCCTGGGTTCATATAAAAACATGTATAACAGACAAATAAATGCTACAAACTACATTTTCTTCCCCAAAGACTGTAAAGTATGCAAATGAGATGCGCTAATCCTGTGCAGCAAAATCCAACCCATCTAACAACACAGCTTGTGAAGACTTCAGCAGATGTACTTCAGAGAAATGATGGAATGACATTTTCCACATCCATAATTTATCATTTACATTAGATTGCAGTGATAAATTATAAATGTATAGGTTTATGGTTTTCCTGCTGAATAACAAAGACGGATAGTCATAGGAAAGTATAACAAATTATTTTTGCATGAAACCAAATATTACTCAAAGCATGCCTCTTAATCAAAGGAGAAGCAAAATACTCATGAAGCTCTGAACCAAGTACAGTGTACACAGCCACCGGGATAAATCAGCAGAGATCCTTATTGCCTTAGTAGTAAAGGTCTCCTTGGTAAGGCAAGTCTCTGGGCTGGGAAAGCTTTTTGAAAAATGTGAAACCATTCTTATTAGATGAAAACTGTAAAGAGCTTTGTGGTGTGTGAGTGCGTGCGTGCGTGCGTGCGTGTGTGCGTGCGTGCGTGCGTGCGTGTGTGTGTGTGTGTGTGTAAAAATAGGAGCTCACCTTTTCCTCAATAGGACACTTTTCTTTGAGCCAGTGATTCAGGACTTCATCTTTAAATGCACCTGTATTGCCCACCGTACTTTGCTGGATTTTGGCAATTGTTGTGGCATCTTTCACAATCTCTATCATGCCTACCAGAAGAAGCACAAAGTTTAATACAAACAGAACCCACGCTGCTGGCCCAGAGGAGGAATGGGCTACATCTTTGTTCATTCTAAGACAGAGGCTTTATCCACCAGAGAGATCTATTTTTCAGGTTCACGTAATTGATTATTTTTAAGAAAAATAAAACAAGGAAGATGAGGAGGGGAATATGAAAAATGTGTAGAGCATGGTTTCAGTGCCCCTGAATGTAAAGAGGAGATGGTAAAGGTAATATGTAAAAACATATATGTTCCAAACACAACCTTCTTGTGGCAGCCTGTACCTTTTTCCTTTTTAATTACAAGGTCAAATGGAAATGGTTTTGTATAGTTTTCAAATAGGAAATGGAATACAAATGTTTGATTGAAACTAAAATGTTAAGTGTCTAAAAGCACCTAAGTTAGAGTAATAGCTTTGAGAATGTGAATTCTGGGATATTAAAGTAAGTGACAGATCTCTGTCTATTTTTAAATGTTACTGTGAGAGAGAAATTTAATGACAATGAAAAGAGTTAGAGTTAGAACTGAAGAAGTAGAGGTGGGAACAAGTCCTTACTAAAATCACTTCCATGTATAGTCAGCAGCTTTGGAACATTGCCTTCCTTTCTATATGACTTGTGTAACAATCTTTAAGTTACTAAGCGCCTACAAAGGAAGAATTATGATCCTTTATAGCAAGTTGAGTGCTGTATTCTTCTCCTGAGATAACTACATACCTATTTTGTCACCAGTTGAAATGCAGCCATATGGCAAGAGGCACAGATCCAAAGATTCCGTCTCCCAAATGGACTCCATGATTCGTAGAATCTGGGTATCAAACACAAAAAATGTTGTCATAACTAGATATTTATTTAATATCATAGACATGCCTGAACTATTTAAAATATCAAATCTATGGCTAAAACTACTTTTATTAACAAGTACTTTAAATTGTTCCTTTCTCAGAAATTTAATTCAGATAAAGATAAAGAAAGATTACTTTCATTTACACTAGTTCATTTACCGTATTAATTTTTTTTTTTTGGTTTTTGGGCCACTCCCGGTGACGCTCAGGGGTTACTCCTGGCTATTCGCTCAGAAGTCGCTCCTGGCAGGCATGGAGGACCATGTGGGGAACGGGGGGGATCGAACCGTGGTCCGTCCTAGGTTAGCGCAGGCACCTTGCCTCCAGCGCCACCGCCCGGCCCCCCGGTTTACCGTATTCAAATATTCCTTTCTACTTACATGTATATTACCACTCTGATTAAAATTTTTATTCTTAAAAATTCTTACTAGTTTTTATTTTCAAAGCACTCTACTACAATCAAATCAACCATAATGATGGCTGATTATGATAGAACACTTACCTGGCAATTGCTTTAACTCTCTACTATGGAGATGATTACTATCCCTATTCTGTAGGTGAAGAGATTGAGGTTTAAAGGAGCTTAGATAAATTTGTCCTTGCTTAGCAAACTGTATGCCTCAGCAACAAAAAAATGTAGAACATACAGGGAAAGTGGGGACTTTCTAGGAAAGTACCCATTACTTAGAGTAATATAAAAGACTCTATAGGCTTACTTGAAATTTAATAAATTTTCAATAGGCTTAAAGGATTTCTTTTTTTCTTAAAAAACACTTTAAAACAATGTATATACCATTTTTGTAAAGAAAGCAAAACAGGAGCCAGAGCAGTGGCACAAGTAGTAAGGCCTTGCCCTCACTAGCCTAGGACAGACCACCATAGTTCAATCCCCTGTGTCCCATATGGTCCTCCAAATGGGGAACTATTCCTTTTTTTTCCTTTTTTTCTTTTTTCTTTTTCTTTTTCTTTTTCTTTTCTTTTCTTTTCTTTCTTTCTTTCTTTCTTTCTTTCTTTCTTTCTTTCTTTCTTTCTTTCTTTCTTTCTTTCTTTCTTTCTTTCTTTCTTTCTTTCTTTCTTTTTTTCTTTCTTTCTTTC